>NW_022261568.1:4277-21427 GCF_009602425.1 Actinia tenebrosa
CATGGTATACCATGGAATATCCCACTTGTCACTTGTATATATTAGTTACACAATGCTTTCTCATGGTATACCATGGAATATCCCACTTGTCACTTTTCATTTTCTTGTGTACTCATTCGCCTAAAGACTTGAGTGCCTGTGATGGGATATTTCATGGTATACTACTCAAAACCATTGTATATAACTATTATCAACTTTTGGCAGCACAGCTTTTTCTATATGTGCGCTCCAAAGTTCTGGAAGGAAATCCCGTTGAACATAAAGATATCAACATCTGTTGACATTTTTTATTTAATTTTTATTGAATTTTTACGTTACGTTTTTTTCTTCTTTTTCACGTTTTTATAGTTTAATATTGACAATGACTTTTTAAGTACCTTAGGAATCTCAATCACATATATATTTTTTCTTTTATTTGTAAAAAGCATTGAGAGTTTTAAATGCATTGTTTTAAGAAATAAAGTATCATTATTATTATAGCTATTACCATTATTATTATATATAGATGTCAAGTTGTCTAAAAAATATGTGGCCCCCTAAGTCCTGCGATCCCCGTGCGCCCCCACGATACCCTGAAAGTCCTGAAACAACCTTCCTCAATTCCTTAAAGATAGAACGACTATTTTATCCCTCGCTAGCTGTCCCATGTCAAGACAGACTTCGGTAACAACAACATGTTTGCGAGATACTTTTGTAGTTTTGAAGAAAATCTTCCAATTTTTACGATACCCTGAAAGTCCTGAAACAACCTTCCTCAATTCCTTAAAGATAGAACGACTATTTTATCCCTCGCTAGCTGTCCCATGTCAAGACAAACATCGATAACAACAACATGTTTGCGTGATAATTCATAGTTTTGAGCTTCTATTTATTGACTTACCGTACATCACATAGGACAAGTCTTGTAGCAGTACTTAGAACTTGTGGATTCCAGATTTTTCATCGGTTATTTTCAAGGTTAAATGGTTTATAAATGCGTTTAATCTTGATACCAATCAAAGCTGATATACTATCGATATCTTATGTAATAAGTAACCAAGATAACATCTATCGTTTAAGAGGGGATCATGTGACAGATGTCAACATTTCAGCTCACACCTAAAGTGGAAAGGGCTTCAAATTGTCAATTTTTGAAGCTAATCACCTTGGAGTTGGGATTATAATGGAACAGGTTTAAACTTATCTGAGTTTTCACTTGGAAGTACGTTGCAATAATCTTACGTAAAAACACCAAACAACTCAGCTAAGACAATTCTATGACAACAAAATAACATGTAAACTATGTGTTATCCAAGTTGTTTTTTAATTAGAAGATTGGCTTAACGGGAGATATATCCACCACTGTCCGAGATGGAGATAATATCAACCTTTTATGTGGCTAGCTTTAAAAATAGAATCTTTACAAAAAAACTAGTGACAAAAAGTTACGACGTTTCGACCTCGTATATATTTTGAAGAAAATATCCCGATAGTTTAAATTTGGACTTCAAAACTCTTTAAACCAAACCAGAGATATATATATTACTGAGGCTAGGAAGACTTTTTGTCAACTTTATTTGCATGAACTTTTGTACTTTACTAATCTTTGGCGCTTATTTTAATGAGCGAAAATAATTTTCACTCGCTTACGAACCTTTTTAGTTCGCTCATATATGAAATGCGTTCAGTCTCTTCGATGAGTCTATTTTAACGAAAGCTAAATTCATAAAGGGAATGATGATTTGAGGGCCATGGCCTTGGTAAGTCCCAGAAACGATTATGACTATCATGATCTAATCAGTTTTGGCGGGGGGTACAATTGTTGTACCGACGCTTTGTTCTGGATATTATTATTGGTTGTGGGAGTCCAACACGTACTAGGAAGGGAATTGGTTTATTATCAGTTCTTTGTCCAGAAATTGAAAAAAAAAAGTCGAATATTCTTTGTTTTGGTTGTTTTATCTTAGTTTGTTTTTTTCCTTTTTTTTCCTTTTTTTTTTTTTTTCGTTCGTTCGTTTGTTTTTTTGTTTGCTTCTTTCTTTCTCAGTACTTGTGTTTTTGTCTGTCTGTCTGTCTTTCCTTCCTTCCTTCCTTTCTTATCTTAGTTTGTTTTTTTCCTTTTTCCTCCTTTCTTCCTTCCTTCCTGCCTGACTGCCTTCCTTCCTTCCTTCCTTCCTTCCTTCCTTCCTTCCTTTCTTCCTCCTTCCTGCCTGCCTACCTGCATGCCTTCCTTCCTTCCTTCTTTCTTTCTTTCTTTCTTTCTCATTTCCTTGTTTTATCTCTTTTTAATCTGATATTTCAAAAGGATTTCAAAGTATCTGAGAATGAACATCAAGATAGCACTACAAATATTATATTTTGTGTTTGGCGCTTTAATATCTTAAAATTCTTCTATCATTTTTAAAATACTGATTTTATCGATTTATTAGCTGAATCATTTTAGAAACCGACCTTCATCATTAATGTTAATCTAAAGCTATAGTAATATATAACATTGATTTCTGCCTCTCTAATGATATTTATTTTCTTTATTAATTTATAATTTATCACATAAGTATAATAGTGAATGCATTTCAATTCTGCACCAGTTTCATTACACTAAGCTTGCACCTGATTTTACATGAGCTGAAGTCACGTGTCGAGACACTGAAATGGTTTTCGAATTCAAGCCCTACTGATTGGCTGTTGTGTATTTTCATGGTCTTTGATTGGTTAATTAAGGTTGGCGATCACATAGTAGACTAACATTTCTGTATTCAATGAAAAGCTTTTTAAAGCAAGAAAAACTAGTTCACTAATTGGGACCGCTTTTATGAAGTTAACCATGTAGTCCAGTGTGGTGTCCACGCTGTACTTTCTACCAACAAATCTTCCGTCAAGAGACGAAAAATTATTTTTGCCTATGACGTCAAACTTTAAAGCTTCCTACCTCTTCCTTTCCTCCCCTCCCCCTATCCCCAGGCCCCCAACCCCTCCCCCTCCCTCTCTAGGCACTCCGCCAAGGCCTGATACTTAGGTTATTAAAGCTTTAAATACTAAAGCAAATGCTACGTAATGCTAACGTCAGGATAAGTTACTATATAAGTTTAGCTTACTATGCTTGTAGGAATGAAAAAAAGCTCAATAGTACCTTTCACAGTTACCGGCGCCATCTTGAAAGGTAGCCGTGCCTCTGCATCGAAGCGAGACGAACGGTGAGCTTGCAATGATAGAGACATGTGAATAATTGTCCAAGGTGTTAAAAAAAGGTCTCTATCATTGCAAGCTCACCGTTCGTCTCGCTTCGATGCAAAGGCTCGGCTACCTTTCAAGATGGCGCAGGGAACTGTGAAGGGGACTATTGTGAAGCTTTAAGCCTGGTTGCCTCTTATACACTTCCCATTATAATTTTATACCAGCTTTTTTTTTTTGAAGAAGAAGAAGTTGATAATCACTTTTGATGCTTTCGAATCGAATCGAAATATGGCGACCAAATTGAAGAACTATTTTTCTGGACTGACTTGCCTCTCATACTAATATACATGTGAAAATACTTTTATGTTTAGACTTGGACACGAGGCTAGTCAGTCCTAAACAATTGATGGGTTGCAAGCATTCCCAAGAGAGTTAAAAGACAAAAGCATGGCGGCCATTGTGGTGCCGTTAACAATGGATGCTAATAAGAAATCTTTTGTTAAATGGCACCAACATGGCCGCTTTGACGTAACGTGCAATCGAAGAATAGTTGCTCAAATTGGTCACCATATATCGATTCGATGTATGYGATACGTATTTTAGTGTGTTAGCAGCTCTAAGCAGTTTACCTATGTTCGTTGGTGCTTATCGGAACTTAAGGTTAAATAGAATACCCCCTGAATATATCAAAGTCATCAATAGACTCTTATTATGGGAATAATGATTTTTTTTTTYCATTTCTGACTGCGTGTTTGATCCCTAGAGTGTTATGAGTTAGATACCACGCGATAGAATAATATTTGGTTAATATAACTAATAGTACATGACGGGCAGTGTTTGAATTTCATTATACGCTGGTAATGAGATTCATGAGATTCATTCAGTTGATTTATACCAAGCAATAGAATATTCTCTGGTTGATAACACATGACGGGCAGTGTTTKCCTGTCATTGTAGGCAGGTAATGAGATTCATTCAGCTGATTGATACCAAGCAATAGAATACTCTCTGGTTGATAGCACATGACGGGCAGTGTTTTCCTGTCATAATAGGCAGGTAATGAGATTCAATTAGCAGTACGTACTTCTTCTATATATTTCATTTAATATGTTGCGTCAAAACTCGAGAATGTTGTTCAACTTATGGCATGAAATTGGAGCGAGAATRTTTTCTTTTTTTCTCGTTGACTTTGAATGTATTCTATCTATTTCCATCCTCGGTTTCATACCAAGGCTTGGTTACTTTTCAAGATGGCGCAGATAGACGAATGCTGATTGGATGCTTGATCTGTCAATCACAAAAGCCACCTATATGTAAGAAGTTGTTTTTAAGAGCTTGAATCGATGTTGTTTTTGAGTTCTTGGAGCTCAATATCCTTTCCTCCACTAGTCTGTCCATTCGTAGACTTGATGGTGCTGCATCGCGTTGTATGTGAGTAGAGTCTGACGGTCTTGTATGTTTGACTATTACACGGGGACGAACATAAGTCTTTGATATTACGACGATAATCTTTATTAAACACAAAATAGATCCAGGGATTGATAGCACTGTTTGAATGTCCCAACAGAAGCCCAAGAAATAGCATCAATGGTGATATYTCACAGCTATGAATACCGTACTTGAAGTTGACCATCATGAGGTAGATGTGGAATGGAAGCCAACAAAGTGCAAAGGCTACCACCACTGTAATCAACATCTTAAGCACGCGTCTCTTAGCAACGTCCTCGAGTCTCTGATTGGCCACTGTGACATTTCCTGGTACGTGTCGTATCCATACTTTGTGAATAACACACGAGTAGAGATAAGTGATAAGAACAAGGGGAATTACGTACATTAAAATGAAAAGAGCAAGGGTGTAATACTTAGGGGCGTCTACATTGTTCTTGCTGTCTAACGGCTCGTCCCATTGCCATTTTTCGATGCAGTGGTACTGGCCTTCCACTTCAAGTATCCGCATTGCATAGAGCACAGGAGAACATATTGCACACGARCACAGCCATATAAAGGCAATAAGAACCTTGGTCTTGGTAGCATTTAGAGGGCTTTTCAGCGGAAACATGATAGCAAAGTATCTGTTAAATGCAATAGCTGTCATGGATAGTATGCAACAGTTCTGGGAAACACCACTTACAAAGCTCACAATTTTGCAAAGMAATTCTCCAAAAATTCCACCAAACCAGATTGTAGGAAGGTGATTGGCGGCCCGCACAAAGTACCTCACCATCATCGGCATGTTTATCACTGCGATCAGTAAATCCGCGACCGCGACGTTTACGATCAAAAGATTCACTTCGGTTCTCATTCGTTGGCTTGTCGTGAAGACTCGGATCACAATGATATTGCCGATCAAGGCTGTGATGGCAAGGATKATGTATGTTACTGCCTTAACCCATTCAGCGGTCGCGTTGATGGGAGGATCGGTACACATTGCTTCAGCAGTCGTGTTGTTTGTATTGTCCATGGCACGACGATACAAGACCTTTTGACGGGGTTCTTTTTTTCCACGTACCTACGAATATAAGTACAGTGGTTTGAATATTAGAATTTCATTTTGAAATAGATCTAGAGCCTTTGCAACATCACGTGACGGCAGCCATGTTAGATGACAGAAACAATACAATCGTTTTACRTAAGAAAGAATTCAATTCCCAARAGCAAAGGGATTTTATTGTTCTGCCATCTAACCACAGGCAGYCCAAGCTGTGTTATGGGAACGGAGCCGGCACGATGCAAAGCCTCTATTCCAGGAACAAACATGAGGTCAACATTGAAGGAAAAAAGTTATACAAGGCGTCTGTTCGRGCATGCGCAAGGCAGATATGAATACCAATCGTATTTGCCATTCCGAGGTTGAGGAAGCGACTGGGTCGAGTTGGCATTGCAGTGCATTGTGGGGCGGTTTTAGGGGTTTCCAAGATGGCGTCTATTTTTTTTCCCCAAGATGGCTTCTATTTCCTTTTATCCCAAGATGGCGTCTATTTTCGTTTTTCAAGATGGCGTCTATTTTCGTCTCTAAAACAGCCCCAAAATGCATTGCATTGCCAACTCGACAAATTCCGAATGCTAATATACATATGAATCTCCCATCGAATTTGATGCTAATGATCCAAACCGGATTATTCTTGTAGCGTGAAATTAATAGCCAAAAATTCATTCCATTTCCAAGCTTTCTAGCTTTTTTTTCGCCTTTTCTTCTCTTCTACTCAGTAATACCCTATTAATAGCGCTACTGTCATTACTAAAACATCTTCTATGCGATATCTTACACTATCGACACGAGCGATTCATCAAAAAAAAAACAGAGCAACAAAATTGATGAACGTCAAAAACGAGGTCAAATTTAGCATACCTGAAGAGCAATAACTCAGCTTTTTTAACTAATGGACTGGGCATTTATATCAACGATGAAAATCAATAACAAGTACCAAGAATAAAAGAGGCATGATATATATGACGTGCGTTTAGGAGGCGATTTCTAAGCCAGACTTCATGGGAGAGCTACCTTTYGTAACGATGTTAACATTACCGTAGAAATTCTATTGAATATGGGCTTCTAATATGAATTTGTACAGACTTTAGTCTTAATAACCTTGGTTTTTACTCATTGACGCTATATTGATAATTACTAAGCTGCAATATCTTACCAGATTCTTTGACTTAAGCACGTTTATTACAAAAATATTTATAATTCTATTCAAAGAAAAAAATAAGCTCAAGTTTATAATAATGACGTGATTGACGTTAAAGAACGATTCTTTAGTTTCAAATAGGATTTTTATTAGGAGATGTCAAATCTTTTGGAGATTTTTGCTATTACGTTTCGACCAACATTTCGTAATAAATGACTTGATATTGTAGTGCAATGTTATAGATAAAGATTTAGAAATATTCTTAGTCACCTGAATAAGAAAAAATCCTATGACATTTTCCGCGACAGAAAATCCCATGAATTTTCCCCGCCCATTAATGAAATAGACAATAAATAATCTTAGCGTACCGCGGGAATATAAATTCATTAAAACACTCTAGGTTGAAAAGCGTATAAATCGTGGCGCACTTACGCCAACCATGAAGAAGTGCCAAAATCATTAAAGCTTAGCTTAAAAAAARCTCAATTCATTTTTGAATTGATTATCACCTGAAATAACGACATCATCTTAATATACTATAATAGATATATTTCCTTTACTTTAGATTTCTGCCTTTTAAATTAAACTAATTGGATTGAAGGCCGGCTGGTATTTCATGGATGACAGAAGTACACTTTGCGCCGGAATMGTTACGTAGAAGAGAAACGATTTCTGTGGGAAGTTTTCACTTGCTTTCAATCTGGCCCGGAGATGGATACCCTCGAAGTGCTGACATAAACATTGCAATTTCAATGTATAAAAACCAGTATTCTACCTAATGTAGTTTTAATAAACTTGTATGTTTGTTTTTTTCTAAAAGTGTGTACTTTTTTTTACTGCGGCAACTAGTTTTTTYCACACTTCATATTCCGCTCGTATATTCATTATTTAACGCCGTAAATAACTTATGAGAAAAGTGCTCCAACCGACCCCCGGGCTAAAACAAATTATAGGAATAGAGTATATCTATGCTATAGTTTGTGTCCTACAATTGACRGATCATCAGTATTTAGTATTATCTCGTACTACTGTTTGGCGTAATTAATGTTGTTAGAAATAAAGACTCTGCTAATAACATAGTCAAGTCAAAACAGAAGTTGGGTTTTAAGCGTTTGCGAAAAGAATTCCTATTTTTCCAATCTTACTGGCTACTTCCCAAAAAAAACATTCAAAAATATACTTTACAATACATATAATATTGTATTCAGTGAAAACAAAGTTCCACTTTTTTGCCTCCTCTCTCAGAGCGCAAGAGARTTTGATTGTGTTTGAAGAAAGACTTCTGAAGTTCGTATTCGTACTTCAACCAGAAAAATATGCAAATCTACAGTTTTCTAGAAATTTTGAATAGAAGTTTCAACGACTGCAGACAAAAAATATATAATATACCTATTTGAATAAACGCTGTCGGTRGGASATCGGAAATCTGGCTGACGGAGTAGCAACGCTGCAAAATGTAATATATTCAAYGTAGTTCCTTTTAGATTGGAATATATATGAAGCATAACTTTGAGTTAGAAATGGTTTTTCTCGTATTTGAGCCAGAAGACATAAAAGCACAAATATTTAGTCTCAAATCGCCCTTTTCAGAACTCCGACCGACAACTTTTTTTTGAAATTTAGGTGACTGAGACTAAGCTGCGAAGCTTCTACGGCATCAAAGCGCACATCCAAGGACGTTGACTGCACGAAAATATATCTATCTTCACTACTGTTAAAAAACTTACGATATATACTAATTTTTTWATATATATATTGAAGATTACTTTTAACCATTTTCTATGAATATCCACATGTTGTATATTCTGACCTTTTAGTTTTATTCTAGTTTAGATAAGTGTGCTGGTATACTGATGGTATTATACAGACTAAGCGACTGCTTCAGGCGCAAGAAAKTCAGATTGAGCGGTTGACATTGGGCAATACTTGAGAAAGGATTTCCGTTCCTGTCTATTGATCTTTATCAACGTGTTCACTTATTCCCTCTTGTATCCCTTCCTTCCTTCCTTCCATTTTTTTAAACATTTCTCTTTTTCTTCTTTTTTGATTTGATTTTTTTTCTGTCTTTTTTCTTTTTTTCTTTTCTTTTCTTTTTCTTTTTTTCTTTTTCTTTCTAGTTTCTCTAAACTCGGTATATTGGGGTACAAGGTTAGCGTTAGTATTCCTGAATCTTTATTGTGCAAGGTAGAGATCGATAATGTTTTACTTCGTTGTAAGTCAAACAAATCATTGAGTGTTATTCATTCCTTGCTATCTTGTCTCTCTCAGTTACCTAGATATAACTGTCATTTTGATCTGTTCTGTACAATCAATCGACAATCGATTCGAAGCTAGTAAAATATGAATTGATAGGCGACAACGAAGATGTTAAGATAAAAAGAAGGAAACGTTCGTCAGATTGAATGCTTTTCGAGCGGCGGTAATTCTCAACTTTTGCATATCCAAAAAAACGGCCATTTACATCCATCAAATATCTTGCTCCACGGCATCGTGACGAAAACCAGTTTTGGACGATAAGCAAAAT
Organism: Actinia tenebrosa; assembly: GCF_009602425.1. The sequence goes on from NW_022261568.1 coordinate 13,584, forward strand.
AATTCCAGTCGTACTTTTAGACCGTGCATACCAGCGATCATTCTTGGTTTGAGTTGAAGCTGTGATCTAAATCTTCCAATAAGCCTTTTTTTTTACATATGAACTTTTTATACTTGAACAAAACTAGGAACTGATAGATCGGTTTTGACAACAARCTTGTTTTATTATGATATTCGGAGAACTTCTCTTTTTTTTATTTGAGGGATTTTATTTATTTATTTTAGAGTATACTTGGAACGGTTTTCATGTATAAAGGGTCTATTTCTTTTGCAAATATATATTCGTATATGGTTATTTTGATACGTAATATAAGAAAGCAAAAGGAAAGAATATATGATAATAGTGCAAGATTTAATTTGAAAAAAAAAAACATGAATTAATGCATCGTTTCCAGTATTGATATTTCTGGAACTCACTAAAATTTTGCTGAGCAGTTCAAATCATTACGCTCCACTACAAAGGTTAAAAGAAAGAAAGAAAGAGTCTTAACAAATACTTACACGTAATTTTACGGCCAAAATCAATATRTAATTAGATTCCTGTTTCTGTTCCTTCTTTGCTCATGAACCCTGCAAGACAAAACATTAAAAAAACGATAAAAGTTAAGAATTAACTGAAATCTTTGAGAAAATCCTGAAAAGATAAAGAATCCATGAAATCAAAATTGCTCRAGTCTTTTTTCAACCTAGAATGCGGTATAAGGTGTTGTTGACGGCTGATTTTGGATGTTGTAAGCTTCAGAATGAAGTTTTAAAGTTGATCTAAAGTACCAAGCGTTCTCTATCACGTTCAAAAAAAAAATCACACCAAAAAATCCTGACATCAGCTTTCAAGTCATCACTCTTRCATCTGGTCGCCTGGCAACGAGCATTACATTCAAAGCTGAATGAAAGCCAAGCCGTCAAAAAATCGTCACTCTTCTTTTGCTTGCAATGGAAAACCGATTGTAAAGTAGATTAATAATATTAAAATACATGGACATTTTTATTCARGAAATGGTACGATATGTGTGTGCACAAGCACTTGATTTTTTCCGGTGTTTGTAGAGTTTTAAAAATTGACTTTAATWAAGATAAATTCCAAGAACTTCATCGAGGAGACTTCTAATGTCCTAATCGTTATTTCAGCCATGCAATAAGACCTCGTTTTTAAAGCCAAGATTGGTAATATTTATGTTCAAGCAACGTTTTCTAGATGTTTGAAAAGATATATAAACCTAAGAGGTTTGTAATGAGCGATATGTAACTAATGAGACTGCAAATGTCAATTTTTGTTGTTAAGAGCAAAAGTATTAATTTCACAGAATATGAAAATATAGACTATTTTTTAAAATACCATTCAAAGTGATTTGTGTTAGAGAAGCATAAGTGACGATTTGCTGTACGTTATTACTATATACGTCCGTCCTTGGTGAACTACATTTCCAGACAAAATTCAAAAGTAGCTTTATTGGATTTTTCGTTTTGTCTTGAATGGTTGTTTGCTTTTCATTTTGTCGCCGAAGATTATATTTTTTTAGTTTACTTTATAGCTCAGCAAGCAGGTTTGTTTATATTATTGTATTATTAAAGAATGATGTACTGCTCTAGCAGTTCACTTATTCTAAGCTTGTATTCTATATAGTCATGCATTCTGAGTGTTTTAGAGAAAGTTCAATATCAATAACAAAAGACTTAAAACCCATTGTAAATAAATTGATCGGCGATAAAGAGTGTGCTCTCAATTCTTTTTTGGAATATGATTTTAATGAAAGCAAATGGAGAATACTTTTGACGGGTCTGTGGTAATAAAAATAATCCTCGGCCAGTTGAAAACATCTGGGAAAATTGAAGGAGATTTGAGTTCTAGTCAAATTAAACGTGGGAATATTTTGAACAGCATAAGAAAAAATATCATTGATGAAAAGAGATATTTTGTATTTTTTAAGTAAAGTAAGTCGGTTCCACATTAAAGTCGGGCAGGTTGTTGCAATAGTAAACACAAACACATTTTGGTACGAAATTTGTTTTTTATAAGATTTAAAATGAAATCCCTTACAACCAACAAGGAAGTGATTGACTTAGAAACAATATATATTCATCGTAGACGGCAAAAATACAGAGCACAAAATTCCGTATACTGAAAAGCAAGTTTGGTGTTTTTTCTCCAATTTTTGTGATACAACAAATGAAGTTAAAAATGAATAAAAATTAGTGAACGATAGAATGATATGCACTTTACAGCCCGCGTAACACGTAAAAAGAAATGAATCATAAATTAAATCAATTGTTTTGAATATTTTCTTTAAATCTAGGAAATAAATACTTACTTTAGTGTTAGTTCGAAGCCCTAAAAACAGGTTTAGAGATCGACCGCGAAATGTTATTTCATTATAACCTGTATTACTTTAATGAGCTGTCTGAGGTCTTGTGTGGGTTTTTGAATAGAAGTATGTTATTTACTTTGAGGTTCCTTAAAATGTTATCAATGATTTAATGATTGAAAACCACGCCGAAAAACAGGTTGGATTTTAATTTGAATGCGTTGAAATGCCATAAATTGGTATACGGCAGTCTAAGTCGAAAATGATACACTAGAGTCAAAGATATTTCATTGTARTTGAATCAGCTTCTTATGATACTGAGTGAGACAGATTCCGGAAATGGAGAAAGGCCAGATCACGGAATAAAATAAAGGGACAAACTGAAAGAATGAAAACACAAAAGGATAAAGTGTTGAGAGCCGGCACGCTTCGCGACATCGCCATACTGATGAGTGACTATAAATCAGAGAGAATGCGTTAATGCAGAAGGAAGTAATATCGACAAAGGCAAATCTTATCCAAGAAATCCGATATCGTTAAAGAAAAAGGGAGTAGAATTAGAATGAAACTGGAGGAAAGATAAATAGATCCGAGCCGAATCATCCGCGTCTACAAAACAAACTCCCAAAATAATACCTATAATTAGACTTTTTGCTTTGATTTGATGTATTAAGAAAAGAACCTTGCTTACTGGGTACTGACCCAGTCGATCTTTCTCTCATTAAAACACACACTGTCATTCTCTCTTGTTTCATGATTAGAACTATTACCTTTGAGTAGAGTAACTGGAAAACTACTTAGAGATAGAGAGGTTTTATCAGGGAGGATTCTAATGGACAAATCGAACAGCACAATGAACTTGGGGTTGGTCTGATGGAAAATAAAATTCTTGAACTGACCAAGAATAAAGGTGCTTATTTAATGGAGTTGAAAGCACACATTAAAAAACATGAATTGAGATGATCCAATGATTCTTTGAAACTAGCGCTCAGCTTACTAAGAACCATCTCCTTATCAGATCTAGAAAGCTTTACTATTCGCCTTACCTTCTGTACATTCAATTTTGGCACTAAAGAATATGATTCGCAAATGAACACAGAACTCACCTTAGTATATATTGACTTCAGTATGTTCGCTTTAGATTTTCTCCCTCAAAGATGGTTTGGAATCAATGTGTCCACACGATAGATCTCATGTGAAATTAAATTCACTTGCTATGATCTTTGGCTTTTTTTCTTTTTCGTAGGTCACGTCTTATTGGTTAAAAGTATTTCTAACCTTGAATTCTGATTGGTCGTCTGTCTTCCGGCGACGCTCCCACAAAATCCCGCCGAAAGCCTCTAAATGCAATTATTTATTTACTCGATTCTGGTTGGTCGAGAGGCATTTTAATCCGTTCTGAAGGCATAAACAGGGTTTTTATGTGTCATTTTTGATAGTTTTCCATGTTTTGTGTATATTTACCCAAAGAATAACAAGTAGTTTTTGTAAAAAATATATCTTGTTCACCTCAACAGCTTTTAATTCTTATTYGTCAAAATGAAACATTTAATATGAGATTTAAGACCGAATAGATCTTGGTCTTTCGACAACTTGTATCAACAAACATGGCCTCAAATGAAAACCTTAAAAGCATAATATTTTAAAATAAGAAACAATTTTCATAGCTTTTATTCCAAATGAAGCTTTTGTTGTTCTTTAAGTTCCAAGGGGAAGTGGTTCTTTATCACATTGCTTTAGAAAACCAATAATACAATTTAAGACAAAACTTACAGACTTTGAACTGGCCGGCAGAAAAAGCGGCCGATAAGGAATAGATTACAAGGAATAAAAGTATACTTGGTCAACAGGGTGGGTAAAAAACTGCCCTCCATCTAATCACACACATTCTCATATATCATGAAGAGGATTCTTTAGTTGTGTAGTTTTGATTGTATAAATTTTAAGCCTTTTTTTTTGTATTTTTGATTTTTGAATATCGTGAAATAGCGCTAGCGTTTCGCTGTGTATATTCTTTTTAATATTGTCGTGTTTATCATATCTGAACTAAATGTTATTTTCTATTTATTTCATTTATAAGATGAAAGATTTTCAGAAAGTTTCGATTGACTCTTTCTTCCTAAATGATCAAACATTGAAAATCTTGTCTCTAGAATTGCATTTGAAAATATATAGTGTAGTCTTAATAGCAGTCGTACATTTTGGTTTCTCAATTAATGATGAATTCACACTTACCTAATAAAATGTAATGCTTTCCTAGCCCTCCGGTCCCCATTTACCTACAGATTTGCTCTAAATCATTTTGAATTAAATCAAATCAAGTTGATTACCGAGAAATGCCAAAGGACAGCCAAATGGTCTCCATCCAAATACGCTAAATTGCTTCTTAGAAAAAGAATATACAGAAACTATTCTAAACTTAAAGTTAAATACCGAATATCCTGGGAATTAGCTCCACACATTTTCAATATACGTTCGTCGCAGGTCCCTAACGTGTGGGAATTAGGTCCAAGAGATTTAATTAATATCATAGCTTATGCTTAACTTTCTTTTTTTTTTAAAAACCAGCTTAGGTTATTAGAGATGAAAATTAAGGACAAAAAAGATTTGCAGTACTCGCATCAAAAACACTATTATTTTATCGGAATAAGTTTCTAACTTAGAAAGTCCAACATTTTTTGGTAGGCTATTCTCATTTAAATCATGAGAGCACATCTTATCTTGCTAATCGTATCTCATATAGTCGTCCTTTGATCCATAAAAACATGCAGAGTCAATTCGAATGAGCATTAAGCTAGGTAACGGTGCATTTCCCAAGGAATTATGTYCTCGATCGCATTAATCGACTTTCTAGAAACCTACTCAAGGCTATTAGGTAGAAACTCAAGATTTGAAGATTCATTTGCGCATGCGCACGGACTTCTACGGCACGAGTCTTTGAGCACATATTTTCAATTCTAGTCTTAGCGCGAATTTCCGAGAAAGTTTATTAGATTAGTAAATACGTTGATAAATGTTGCTGTGCTAAAGGAAGTTAGAATAATATGCAATAAGCCTAATTACACGTACGTACCAAGATTAATAGCTAAGATTGGTAGCTGAGTTAGCGAGGAAAATTTGTTTTTCAAGAAGTATTTCGATTTTTCTAGAAAAGAWTTCTCCAGAATATTCTTAGTTATTAGACATACTTTTCTTACTTAACGGCTGTGACGTACTGGCACGTAGGAGGGTAAGTATTGCCCTTTTTTTGTAAGGTATTTTTGCTTTATCCGATATATAAATAGCATATCAGAGAATAAATAGCCAAGAATTATGGTATTAAATATATATACGTTAATCAGAAACAAAGATTTGAAAGGTTATAAGCCGCCTTTTTTATAGTTGGGTATTGTTTTGCTGTGAATTGATCACCATGTGGGCGTCAGAGCAGATTTTATAAAAAGGCACGACACGGCGCGGCGCGGAAACAATACGACATCAATTCAACCAATCACAGCACAATCACAACTGCTCACTGCTCGTCCAATGAGAATACTTGGATACGGCGCCTTTACGGCACTTCATCTCCGTACTGTGGGTTTTCCGGACAATACCGACACGTGACATGTAATGGTGTCACACGTGACCCAAACACATCTTACGTGATGTCAGTAAAATCATGTGATTTAAACCAATTTTTCGTAAATTTATGCCTCGTTCGCTCAGAGTGTAAAACATGAACATGTTTTAAAGTGTTTTGACTAAACGGGTTTAGAAAATTATCTACAAACGCAATGCAACCTTTTATGCCCGCAAAACTCTGTTCTCATGCATGACTGTCCTTTATGTTGTACAACAGAAGTTTCAGATAGTTTGATGCTTGTAAAATTAAATTTGAGGACCACTGGGTTATTAGTATGATTGTTTGAATTATAACTTGTGTTACCCTCACGAAATAAAGTCAGTTCATTTAAATACTCGCATGATATAGAAGCTAGGCAAACCCAGTTTAACTTAATAACTTTTGGTGCCAGTGAAAGGAGTAGAATTAGATGAAGCAAGGAAATTTTTTTTCACACGGTGAACCAGATGGCGGCATAAAATCCATAATGTTATCATTCGTAAGACATAAGAACCTTAATACTGATCCAAAAGATTACTATTTTTTCTTTCTTGATTGAAAACCTTTATYTTGAACATCGATGTCTTGATTGTCATTTCTTTTGTGTGACTTTTATTCTCAATTCGTTGCTACTGAACTTCTCTTTCTYATTCAAGAAAGTCCCAGAGAAAAGATTGAATCATGCACCTAGATGGAAAAGTCTGTCTTTTTTTCTAGAAGGATCAAACCAGTCGGTGCAATCCTGCATGAATATCAAYATTTAATCATTTCCAGTCATTAGTAAGGAATGCAGAGGTAATCAGTGAACGAGAGGGGAACTGAATATGTGAGCTTTTTACTAATTAATAGATACGAGTCTTAGTTTGACCATCACATGTATGTATTGGATCTCTCCCTTTATTCGAGGGTTTTTCTCAGCACGATCTGCCAAGAGGTTGTTTCAGTGTTTAAAATCTGTTAGTTAGCCATGCTCTGCCTTAGATCAGTCCAGAGGTTGTTTCAGGCTTCAATTTGTGAGTTAGCCGTGCCCTGATTTAGATCAGCCCAGAGGTTGTTTCAGGCTTCAATTTGTGAGTTAGCCGGGCCCTGATTTAGATCAGCACAAAGGTTGTTTCAGGGTATCAATAATAATTAAATAATATATGAATCGCAATGAGTTGATGCTTGATGCTTCGCAATTGAGACCAAACTTCATTTTTCCTTGGATGGATTTTGGATGTTTATTCATATCAGCTCCAACCGCCCAAAGGCAATAATCGCATTACCAAATCATTCCACGTTACTCTTTAATCAGATTTGAAAATGATTTGAAAGGTTTTGTAAACTTTCACGATCCGATAATAATGATTTTATTCACGCCTTGGAAATCCCCAGAATCTACGCTTTTTCTTTAGAATCCGCCAGAGCAATATATGCCCTCATAGTACTGAAGTCAAGTATACTGAATTGATCGTCATAGTTATCGGTGTAATTTGAGAAAACAAAAGAGGTTGTATACGATTTTGGACCCGATCAGGAGGAAGGAAGCAGGTAGATAGCTATATATTCGCATTTGGAGAAGTTCTATAATGAAAAAATATTTTTGATGAGAAACTGCATGGTGACAGTTGATTCAAGCAATCATAAATGTTGGCTTTAGTAGCGCTTTCCTAAGCTTGAACTCCATTTAAATCCACTTTAAACCGCTGCGTGGGAAAATTTGAGAGGGGAGGGGGTGAGGGAGAACAAAGGTTTTCTTGCATCATTCAGTATAGTTTCTTTGCATTAACTCTTGCCAAATGGAACCAGTAAACTTATCTAAAATAATACACAGTAACAAGAAATGAAAAGAGAAATGAATAGTGAAAAGTGAAAAGTGGGTGGGAAATAGATGGGTGGATGGATGGATGAATGGATGGAGGGAGGGAGGGAGGGAGGGATGCATGGATGGATGGATGGATG
>NW_022261568.1:31625-51837 GCF_009602425.1 Actinia tenebrosa
TTAGGTCTTTGAGTCAGTGCCAGTTATACACAGTCAAACTAATGTTTGGGATGCCTGTGTCTAGTTACCTTTTCTTTTGAGTTTGGGATATCTGTATTTATTAGTCTTCCTTCCTTTTTTTTCAGGTCTTTGAATGCCAGTTACATACAATTAAACTAATGGCTAAGTACACAAGCAGTGAAGGCAGTTATGTCGTAGAAAAGTCATTAACTCGTCAGTTAATGAAGCTGTACAACATTTCTGAGATTATTTATGGAGAAGAGGAATTGAAAGCACTGTCCTTTCAACTGTCTTATGTCCTGCAGTTAACAGATTTCTGGGTGTCRTATAAGGGTGGCACTTATGTGTCTGACCATTTGATAATATTTGATGTAAGTAGATTACTTTGTCCAATTTATAATCACACAACTTTAGAAATGATAACTAAAAGTGGGAAGCAAGGGTGGCGTAGAGGTGAGAGCACTCACCTCTCACCAATGTTACACAAGTTTTATTATAGGAATTGGTCTCATTTGTAAAAGCTTTGCATATTTTATATACTGAAGTTCCAGTCATGACATCAATGCAGTACCATTGTAGGCATGCCACAATTATTCCTTATATCTAACAGGTTTGCTATTCTTTTACTTCAAAGGTTGTGTCCGCTCTCCTTAAGGCAYCACAGGTATCCCAACACATCCCTACTCCTCTTCTCAACCTCACCTCTTCAATTCTTCTGGCCGACTTCTCTGGTTTGCATAAAGACATACATCAAAAGCAGCTGATTAAAAACGTTTTTCATAGTGATCGACACCCACCTATTGAATACCCTTTGGACAAAGTGTTGGATTTTACCAGAAGTCTATTAAAATGGTCGTCATTTACGAGTGATGTTTTACCTCTAGTCCTAACATACTGTCAATCAAAACTGTTCAGCGGAGTCAGTAATGAAGACAAAGCATCAATAATCCTAATATTGACCCAGATTGTATTATCAGGAGTGGTTAACAAGGATTATGGTGTCGATATCACATCTAGGAAGGGGTTGATATACTTCCCAAAGTCTGCGACAAAGAATGGAGGAAAGATACTTGACTGTTTATTGGAGTGTTTAGAAGTGGTTGATAATAATTCTAATCTTGGTCTTGTGTGGGGAGCGTTGGTTTGTGTACCATGTAWCAGGTAAGTTCTTTCATGCTTTATGGCACTTTTATTGCTATAATACATGGTACTCAAGTCTCGAGTTCTCTGTTGCTCAGGCTTAGCCTCGATTTTGTGTAGAGTATTCATGTGTTCCAGTGAAGGTCTGTTGAATTTCAAAGTGTTCGTATTGTTGAAGTTGTGCATTCTTTACTTGCCCATTAGTATTTGTGAATATTCAAACRCTGATACGAGGCTACCCATGAGTAAATGAGTCTGTAATCAAAGAATACAGCTGTTCTTCACGAACGCAAAAAGGCTCTTCCAATTTGCAGCCACACGCGAATTTTCTTCTTTGCGCATGCTCGGATGATCGTTTTTGCGTCAGCTAATCAGAATTCATTTTCCAACTCCACTTAGTTACCGTTGCTATGCTTCACAAGTTTTAACCTAGATGATTCAGAATTAAAAATGCAGGAAATTTATCTTTTTTTTCTTTGAATTTTTTACAGGCCGCTTCCTGGTCCAAAGTGTGCAAAGAAGATTCTAGACTTTTTAACACGAAGCCTAGAGCTCCTACAATTAGAAGAAGATATCCAGAATACACAACACTGGCTGTTTGTGATCTCACAGGCTGTTATGTCATACCTTATCATGAATCCACAACCGAAAAATAAAGACGAGCAGCTTGGAATGGACTTTGTCTTGGAAATATTGAGGTAAAATTGTCTTGTAGTTGGATGAATTAAATGCGCAACGATTTAGACCTCACATTATGCTGTACCATCTATGTAAAAGATGCCTTAGAGCAGCTTTCCTATGACTGCGGAAAAATGCGTGGTTCAAGTATGTCTTGACCGTGACGGTTTCATGTCCAAGCATCCTGATTGGATAGGCAGTGATATCGTGCGCTGTGATTGGTTAAAAGAATGTAGTCAGTTCCGTACCGTCACCGTGACAGTGCCATTTCCAAGCGTTCTGATTGGATAAGCAATAATCAAGCGTTGTGATTGGTTAAAACGATGTCAACATTTCCAAAACCCTCTGCAAGTTAGGCGAGTCAAGGCTGATCAAAGTCAGGGCATAACTAACTCAGAACTGGAATTTAGATACTTAGGTTTTGTGGCGAAAGAAAAACCAGAGAATAGGTTTTACACGTGTAAAAAAATCTTTCATGTGGCTGAATTTTATTATTTATTTTTTTCTATAGTAAATATCCTGATAATGTACACGTTCTGCATTCAATCGCCGCCATCTTCTCACATGCTAAATCGACCAATCAGAAGGACGTGCTTTCGACAGATAATTTAAGGAGAGTTTGTCCTTTGATCAAGGCGAACTTGTCCAATCCTGCGCATCTAGTCAGGCAGAAAACACTGGAGATATTGAAGGAATTTGAGCAGATGAAGCTTATTGCCACCGAAGAGGTATGTTAAAGAGCTGAATTATGGTCGTCTTGATATATATACATACGCCTTTTGGAGACCCCGAAAAACGAGTATAAGACTCAACAATGCTCCTTCTCCTCATCTCTCTATGTCTTTCGTACTCTTTTCTCCTCTTCTGGTCATATTTTTCTCAAACGACAAGTATCAAATTCCTCTTTGAAGAGCAAATAGTTTCGGAAAAAAGATTTCTTCGCTGTACATAAAGAATCCTTGACAAAAACAAACGAACAAAAAAATCTCGGTTTTCTTTGAAGAAAGCCAACAAATGTTCTGCTTCAAACTCCACAGGATTCCCAACCAGGAAAATGTAACCTCTTCCAGGTCTGTCTGGAAGCCGAGTCTACTCTTCCCACCTTCCAGCATTATCGTGACAAGGAAATCCTTCTGCGCAAACTCACCTACTCGACGTCTCACCACGAAAGCCTGCCTGAATTCTACCATGACGTCACGCCAAGGTTTTTGATTGGTCAGCTGTATATTAACTTTAGTCCCACATGGCAACCAGTGATGGAGATATTGAAGTCCCATGCGCATGGGCAGGACTTGAAGACGTTTTGGGCTGTGCTTCATGAATACCTTGAATTGGCTGCAACCAATGCTGGTAAGGAGTCTGAATAAAAGCGAGTCTGATTTTAATTTCATTTACCAGCTTGACAAAGTATCAACAAACCACAGAGTAACTCTTAGACCTTCGCGTGAGTTTGAAATTGTACATCGATCACACTGCGTCATGTTTATTCCCATTAGTTTAAACCCACGTAAACTCATTCTAAAGCGCTTAACGTGGGGGAAAATCTATTGCTCCAGCTAACATGCCTGCCACGTGAGTAAAGTCCATAACATGAGCCTTTTTTATGGTTTGTACGCTTGCACCATCACGTTATGGCAGCCATGACAGGAGGCAGGAACAATCGAATCTGGTCTAATGGGATTTACATGAGAAAGAATTCAGTTTCCCAGGTGAAAAAGAGTCTATTCTTGTGCCTCCTGTCATGGCTGCCATCACGTGACGGTGCAAAACCTCTATTGTGAACTTCCAAACCATAAGGGACAACTTATCTTAATGAAAAGTTCACTGGTTGATACTTGTGTTTCTTTGTACTGACAGAAAAAGCACTTGATTCTGACGAAACACGAACAAGTGACATCATAAGATACGAAGAAGGACAGACAGACAGCCTTGATGAACTCTTTACCAGCCTGTTCAATGTGGCCACCGGACCAAGARAAGACAACCGCACGGACCATATTAATTTTCGTCATCTGTTGTGGAAGACGATGGCGGAGTTCCCTGGGGTCGTGGAACTGAAGTCACGTGACCTTGTTCCTCTGTTGTTGCGATTTATGAGGTAATGCTGATTGACATGTGACGTCATATTGTTGTTTTGATTATTTTAAGAGCTTTTAAGTTGTGACATATTTCCGTATCCAGAAGGTAACTGCTAAAAATAGAAATTGGATCCACTATTTTTCTTCTAATTCTAGCTTGAAGAATTTTTAACAGTTATCTTTAATTGCAAAAATATTTGGATTAAAAATTTTAAAAATCTTTGCGATAAAAATCAGAAATACTGAACTTTACAGAACTACTGTTCAATTTGCTAGCATGCAAAACGGCTCTCTGGCGCGGGGGTTAGGCCGTTTCGCAGGCTAATTTGGGCCTGCAAATCTTGATTATAATTTTTTTTATAAAATATGTCATCACTTGTTTGGTTTAATCGTGATTTCTTTCTCCTTTGTTCTTCCTAATTTTTCAATTTCTTTATTTTCGGTTAAATTWAATTTAATTTCTCAGCAACGAATACGAGCGGTGTGACGAGAATACGATCCCTTCACAAGACATCCGCAAGAAAGAGCAACAAGACAACCATGACGTCACTGTTTCCATGGCAACCGATCATGACGAATCAGTTGCGACTGACCAAGAAAAACCAGAACACACCCACACAAAAAGACGCAAGGGAGCTACCAAATCTCTTTGTGTTCATCTTACTCTCTTCAGCCTATTTCATAATCCCAAGGCTTTGTCGAAAGAGCCCCAGGTCAGGAGAATCTACATGACGATGCTGAGTCATAGAGACAGTGAAGTACAGAAAATAGCTGTCAAATGCCTGATGTCGTACAAGTTCTCTTATGTCATGCCGTATAAAGATAATCTTGAGCGGTTGTTAGAAGACGAGAGTTTTAGGGATGAGCTGGCTCTTCTGACTGAGGATGAAGGGAATGCTGTAGTTGAMGCTGCCCACCGTGAAGGACTGATGCCCATTGTGATTAGGTAATATATACTACAGATACCACTACACCACACCACACTATACCACATTACACTAGACAATAACACACCACACCACACTTCGACCAATATACCACACCACACATTTTCCTTTACACAACACCACAGCACAGCACACCATACCACACTGCAGCACACCACACACCACCACACCAAACCAAACCACACTCATTTGTACCACCCCATGTTATGCTAGGCCACCCCACATCACATCACACAAAATCCATCTCAACACACCCTAATGCGTTGCAACTCAGCTTTGCACCTCACCATACAACACCACGAGATGCTATGCTCATTTTGTACCTCACCACGTCAACATCACTGTGGTTTATTCTTGTTCAGTACTACGTGTTGAAGAGCGAGTACTCGATACTCTCTAGATTATTCACAAAAGATCTGAAACATTACACTCTCCCCAGGCTTCTCTACGGTAAAATGCAGAGGTGGACTGGGGCTGGTTCCTCAGGCAAGTCTGGTATTGGCGTCCGTCGTGCAACTGTCCTGCGTTTCCTTGGAAACTGTTCGTTAGAGGAATTGACAGTTTTCATGGATTTGATTCTTGCTCCCTTCAAACACTTGTGCGCAGGTAAGTAATCACGCGACTGCTGCCATGTTGGATGACAGTGAAGTTGCCACCCAACATGGCAACCTTATATGGTCATAAACGTTTGAGGCACTCGAATTATAACTATGATTTCTTTAGATCCTGACGTCATTCCAACACCACGTGACCTATCCTCAGTCGTACCAATCAGGAAGCAGCTTGGCTTTCTCAACATGATGCAACATCTTCTCCTCAACCTCGGAGGAGCCTTTGATTCGTTTTTACCTTCTTTGCTACAAATATGTCTGTCCCTTCTCTCAACTTGTGTCTTCGCTCTTGAGAAGCGTGAGGAGGTGAGTCGAACGATGGCGAAACTTTCAGGCTTAGTCACGTGAAATAATGGCGTCATTTGATGGCGTTTGATGTGACGTCATTAGTTTGTAGTGATGTCACCTGGTGACTTAGTCATATTTTTAGTAAATATGACTCATTTTTTACAATAAAGAGTGTTAACTATAGTATCTCGCCTTAGTGACGTCAAATAATGACGTCATTATATAACGACATTAATTGGTAGAGTGACGTCATTAAGTTGCTGGCGTGTCATAGTGTGACGTTTTCTTACAATCAAGAATGATGACTTTAGTATTATTTTTCCAGTAATGATAAAAGGGTAAATTATACACCGTGAAAAGATGAAAGAACTTACTGACGTATTTTATTTTATTTTATTTTTCCAGCTTCATCCTCCACATATCTCGCAGTTAAAGCAAGTTCGACAACTCGCCATCTCCCGTTTGATCGAGTTCTTCGAAGCCAAACCTGATTATGATTATTCACGAGTCATTAATGCAGTTTACGAAGCAGCAGTTTGGCCACAGGTACGACATTTCCTTATACCTGTATATGTTTGTAAATTATATATTAGTTATACAATTATTTTCAGTGGCATGCCATGGTATATTTCACAAGGCACTTTAATTTTCTAGTAAACATAAAAGCTTTCAGACAAGTAAGTATGAAAGAAAATACTAGTGTCAAATAATGGGATATTCTATGGTGTTCTACAGGAAAGCATTGTATACCGCCGAATATACAACGGTTTTCCTCCATCCTGATTGGCTGTATTTATAATTGTGCGGGATAAATGCCCATGTATAATAGTTTCCATATACGAGATAAATTTTATGATGTTAATTAAATTATTGATTTGTATTAATTTATTATTAATTAGCTTGATAACCTGGAACAAGAGAGCATCCAAAGCCCTACTCCTATGTTGAGACTTCTTTCCACTTGGACCAAAAGGTTTCGCTACTTTCCACTTCTCTCAAGAAAGCCACCCAACCGTCCCGACACGTCAATCATGGGTCACGTGTTCAACTGTTTAAATGCTTGTAATGTTAGTCATTCAGTTGTTACCATGGTGATGGAGATGGCAGACAATTTACTGAGTGTGTCAGAGGATGATGGGACAGGACAGGACATGATGGAAATGGGTACAGAACTAAGGTAAGTTGCCTGCTTATTACTGTTGTTATACTGCTATTGCTGCTGCTGTGGTCGTTGTTGTTGTTGTTGCTGTTGTTGTTACTGTTGTTGTTTATGCCGTTGTCGTTGCGTCTATTGTTTATGCTGCTGTTGCTGCTGCTGTTGCTGCTGCTGTTGTTGCTACTGTTGTTGCTGCTGTTGTTGCTGCTGTTGTCGTTGTTGTTGTCGTTGCTTCTGTTGTTGCTGTTGTCGTTGCTGCTGTTGTTGCTGTTGTTGTTGTTGTTGCTGTTGTTGTTGATGCTGTTGTTGTCGTGGCTTCTCTTACCCTAATGTCATATCGTCTTTATATTCAAGCTCAACATCATCGCAAGAATCAAGCATCCCCTACGGAACTCGAATACTTCTTCCCCACCTATCCGTCATCATACAACATCTGGTTCAAACAGTCAAAGCTCTAACCAAGTCATCCAAACAAGGTCCAAGAAAAAGCAAAGCAGCTCTTCCTAAACTCGAACTCTCGGTACTTTCTAAAATCAGCCCCTTCGTGTCAGACCCAGAAAATTCCGCAGCTCTCATCAAACTTCTTTTGCCGTTCATATATCTTCGCCAAAGAGAAGAAACTGAGACAGATACCTTAAGTACGATAAAAAACCTGCTATCTAATGTTGAAACTCCTGCGAGTTTTGCCAAACCGCTTGGAAGGTTGTTCGCTCAGCTTAACTCTCGAACCTCGAGGCAACGACTTTGTGAAGTGTTTGAAGAGATTGCTAGACTTGATCCGAACTATGAAACCGTCTCAGTGATTGTCACGCAAATGAACTCTTGGGATAGAAAGAAGATTGAAGAACCAGACTACGGGAAAAGAATGACGGGCTTTGYGTCTGCAGTTGACCTCATTTCACGAGGAGAAATTGAAGATATGATTGAAGACGCGGGTTCTCCACCCACTCCCCCCATTAATGATTCTCCACCAATTGACTTCATTCTGGTTATTTTGCACAACTGTCTCTACTTTGTGCATCGCAGTGATGATATGGCAATCAGAGATGGAGCGATTGGGTGCATCAACTCCATTATACAGCGCGTAGCAGGATGTAACGAGAGTGAGGAGTTCCACGAACTGATTATCAACTGTGTTTTACCTTCTTGTAAACTAGCTTTTCGATCTAAGAACGAGGTATGGGTAAAGTTTCATAGTTTTTAATTGATTTTAATCAGGAACATAAGGGAAAAACGAGGGTGGTGTAGCGATAGTGCACTCGCCTCTCACCTCTTGGGTCTCGGTTAGGTCTCTCCTTTGATTCGAAGGTTTTTTCTGGGTTGTCCGGTTTTTCTCCCTTCGCAAAACGCTAAATTCCAATTCGATCTTTGAGTTGTCAGAAAATAGAAAATACAAATCAAAAAACTGTATGAAAATACCTTCATTTCATTTCAAGAAAAACTTCAATTGTTTTTCTAATAAATCAATCAAAGTCATTGATTGTTATTTTTTACAGGCCGCGAGGAACGAGTTCGTTGGTATCCTAGCAACAATGGTACGTCAGTTTGACCACGTGACCTTTGAGGATATGCGTATTCTTGTGGATAAAGATCCCGAGGCTGACTTCTTTGAGAATATTAGACACATACAGGTAAGGTACAAGGGTATAGTGTACTGTATATGTTATCAGTATCGATGGTGATGGTGATGGTGACGGTGATGATGGTAGTAATGCTTTAGTTGATGATGATATATTGATGATTAATGATGATAAATGTTGTGGTGATGGTGACGGTGATGATGGTAGTGATGCTTTAGTTGATGATGATATATTGATGGTTAATGATGATATATTGATGATAAATGTTGTGGTGATGGTGATGGTGGTGGTGACGGTGATGATGGTAGTGATGCTTTAGTTGATGATATATTGATGATTAACTGCTGATGGTGATGATCATGGTGATGGGGTTAACATTGTTGCTGATGATGATGTATAGYGATGATGATGATGAAGCTGTTGCTTCGGTTACTGATGATGACAATGATGGTTGATGGTGATGTTAATCATGGTGGCGGTTGTAATGTCGCTATTGCTGCTGATGATGGATGATGATGATGATGTATGGTGATGATGATGATGACGCTGTTGCTGCGGTTACTGATGGTGACAATGATGATGGATGATCATGGTGGTGGTGGTGTTAATGGTGCTACTGCTGCTGCTGGTGATGTTGGATGATAATGATGCTATAGCCGCGGTTACTTATGGTGACAATAATGATGGATGGTCATGATGATCATGGTGGTGGTGGTGTTAATGTTGCTACTGTTGCTGATGATGATGGTGGTGATGATGATGCTGTTGCTGCGGTTGCTGATGATGACAATGATGATGGATGGTCATGATGATCATGGTGGTGATGGTGTTAATGGTACTACTGTTGTTCATGTTTACTATGGTCACCATTTAAAAGTCTTATTAATTCTCTGTTGCAGCTGCATCGTCGTATTCGTGCTCTCCGTCGAGTAGAATCTCTCTGCCGGGAAAACACTTTCAAACCATCCACCCTATTGGCCTTCCTGTTGCCCTTGGCAACGGTCTATTTGTTCGAGTACTCGGGCAACAAAGATCATAATTTGGTGACCCAAGCTATCTCTACCGTGGGTGCSATATCTGCTTGCTTGCCATGGTCCAAGTACTCCAACTTGCTCAGACTCTATTTACGCATGTTGAAGAAAGAGAAGGAAAGACAGAAAGTTGTCGTAAGGTACGTTGCTTATTGCTTCATTTTATCCTGAAAAGTCCTTAAATGGGTAGAGAAAACTTCGTAGGACCGTGGAAAACTTACTAAAAGGACATGTGTTGCCGTGCCGTGCCATGACCGTGACGGTATGRCATCCGTGTCTTGGCTGCACAATGAACTCAGTTGCGTACTTTGATTGGTTATATGCTGTCGTCAATTGCTGGGTTTCACTTGACGTCCTTTCCTGTCTCGTGTGGAATGCTCATCAGCTGAATCACAAATTTCCAATATAAATTTTTCTAGTTAACAGCACATGGTGGTCAGTGTATGACCACTATTTGAAGGAGATAATGAGATTCAAAGACTTATTAACTGATTGAAACCCAGCAGTTCAAGAGGGAATTCAAAAACGGTGTCACAAATGCGCATCACATTCCCTACTTTTCAAAAGACGCTTATTCAATCATAAAATGCAAGGCAAATTATTTATTCAGGCCTGAAGAGGGAACTAAAAAAAATTTTTTTTCAGGGTTGTTGTAGCTGTCCTGGATGGCTTCCATTTTGATTTGAGTTCTTACAATCTGAAGGTCGAGTCATCACAAACACAAGGTATGGAGTATGTGATATACTTGTTCCTTTAACCAAGACCATCTCCAGATGTGGCACGTCTTCTCGTGTTTTAGCTTCCTCCCTTCAAATTTACATCGGTCTGAGAAGCTATTTTTTAGATCGATGGAGGCCAGAAACCTATGCAGACGTCTGGAAATGTCTAGGGATAAGCATTTGAYATCTTTTTTAGCTAGTCAGTGTTTTCTGTGTGATCTCTGCACGATGTGTTTCTTGGAAGACCCTTTGAACTGAAACAATATTTTTTTCAACAGAAACTCCACGACAAAAAGAACTACAGCAATCCAACGAAACCACAGAAGGCATTGACATCCAAGAGAAGCAAACAGACGAGAAAGATGATGATGATGATCACGATGATGATGATGATGATGAATTAGAAAATGGTGGTGACAATGATGAAAATACCGAAGTTAGAGCCAAGAACGAAGATATCACTGAAGCCTTGGCCAAGAAAATCTACGATACGATTRCAAAGAAAATTCTGCCTCAGCTCAACAAGAGCCTTACAAAGAAGGTAAGGTTTATTTATCGCAACAATATTACAATAGCGCTGCGCAACCGTGACGTCATAAAAACGAAGACAAAGGCGAAATTCGGACAAACAAACTTACAAGTTTACTTTCAGCAGATAATTTTCACAGCCGATCGCAGTTGATCTTAGCTTACATGGGTTATTATTGTAACTTTAAGTAAAAATAATAAA
Source organism: Actinia tenebrosa (assembly GCF_009602425.1). The sequence continues at coordinate 42,584 of NW_022261568.1, forward strand.
ACCGGTTCGTATAATCCTCGTAGCGGTTAAACAGAATGCAATGCTTGTCCGAATCTTTAAGCTATTTTTAGCTATTATTACTTCTCAAACTCATTAATAATTCATTAAGTCAATGACCAATGGCGACTTTGCATTGTAATCACGTGCACGCACCTTGATACTTGATCAACAACGATGACAGTAAACATCAGCAACAACACAACAGCAGCAACAACAGCTACATCAGTCTCCTAAATTCTGATTGAATCTGACATTGAACGATTTAATAAATATCTACAATTCTTAATAAAGTATTATTATTATTGATTTAAGTATTTCAGACCACGTCTCATTCTCTTGAGAATAAGATTCTTTGCAGTCGTATCCGTATTCATGTGTCTTCTCATGCACAACCATTAAACAAAGAAATGATACTCTAGGGAATGACACGTGGCCCAAAACATTATGCCTAAGGATAAGAGTGTCGCAGTCTAAAAATCTTGTCTCGTAGGTTGAAAGTTATCACAAGTTGAGCCACACGAAATCAGACGATCAACAAGAAGCATTAAGGGTACCCATTGCATTAGCCATGGTGAAGCTACTGAAGTCATTACCCCAGCATACCCTACATTTGCATCTCCCAGGGTACGTATCGTATATATATATATATATATCGATCCATCCATTCATCCATCCATATATCCACCCACCCATCCACTCATTCATTCATTCCTTTATTATTTTTTATTATTTATTTATATTTATTCATTCATTCACTCATTTATTTATCTTATTTAGTTATTCATTCATTTATTTATTTATATTTATATTTATTTATATTTATTTATATTTATTTATTTATTTATATTTTAGTAGTACATTGTATAATAATTTTTTTCTCATCTTAGTCTTCTTCTTCGAGTCTGCATTACGTTGAAAAGTCGTGCACGGGATGTGAGGGATACCGCGCGGGATGTTTTGTGTCAAATAGCCTTGTCGCTGGGAACAAAGTATTTTTCTTTCATCATCAAAGAAATGAAATCCACCCTGACAAGAGGATACCAGGTAATTAGAAAAAAATTACTTTGTTATAATCACCATCATCATCATCATTATCTTTAATGTCATCATCATTATCATCATCATCGTCGTCGTCATCGTTATCATTAAGTCATCACCATTGCCTGCATCATCTCATCATTATTATTAATGTCATCACCATCATCATCATCATTATCACCATCATTGTCATCACCGTCATCTTCCTTGCACAAATTCCAATAACCATCATCTTTCTTTCTTTTTCTTTTTTTTTTTTAATAATATTATTATTTTCACCTTGCCCACTAGCTTCATGTCCTTGGATTTACCCTACATTCTCTCTTGGATCGCATGTTACCAACCCTTTCACCTGGAGATCTGGATCATTGTATCCCCAGCATAACAGAGGTATATATCCTAACTTTCTATTTTTTCTTTCATTTTTCATTATTCTACATTTTTATAACTAATAAATCTAACTGACAACCATCATGAGAAAGCAAATTTACAATAACCTTCATGTAAAATGAAGGCTTACTTGTGTCCACACTTAACTATCAAAAACGCCGAGCGTTTTCAASGAAAACGCATACATTCGAAAAAGCTCCAGATTGGAGACATTTGAAAACGGAGGCCTATCGTTTTAGTATAGACAGCGTAAACGGAGACTTTTGAAAACGTTGACGTCATTCACAACGGCACGTCTTGTTTCTCGCATGCGCAGATGATGATATTACATCATTTATGGATCGTATCTGTGTTTTTGATTGTTTTAGTGTAGACAAGCAAAAACGCTATGAAAACGCTACCGTGGACGCGAAGCTATCGATGCGTTTTCGTTTTCTTACGCCTCGTGTAATACTATAAAACCAGCTTACTCCGATATAAACAATGCCATCAAAACTATTCTTGAAAATTGCTGCGTGCACAACATCACGTCCATCTATATAAACCCAAGCATGCGCAGTAGAATTTAACTTGAAATGACGTCAATTAGCTAGCTGACACAAACGTGATAAATAATCACCTGCTTCAGTGGACATGAAACACATTTTTGTGGAAACCATATAACTGTGCATGTCAGTTTTTCTCCTTTTGTTTTCAACGCTAATTTTAAGTATTTATTTCGAGTTCCAACAATTTTTTTCGGGTTTTTTTTTTTTTGCTTTGTTTATAACAGTACGTTAAGGTTTTTTCTTGCTATTCCTTATTACAATTTCTTTTCTCGCATTCTTTGTCCAGGGTACAATAGTGGCTTTGTCAATTCTATCCCGCTGTGAAGATTGTTCACAAAGCCATAATCCTTCTAAAAGCCGTTCAATCAAATGCTAGTCATTTTTGAGATTTCTTGAGTTGTCATGGAAACAGTGTCTTTTCGATGTATGTCGTGTTGAATGACGGCAAACGGGGATGTTATTCGTTAAGCCCGCCTTGGTCAAGGTCTCAAATGAAGTTAAAATTAATTTTTCCTGATAGATCTTTATTGATATTTTGAGGTCATCAGCGATACCTTGTGCACAATTAATTTGTTATTGGTGTAACTAGAAATTGCTATACTTCAGTATAATATTAAAGGGAACTATCTTTGCTGTTGATTTCTTTCTTTCTTTCTTTCTTTCTTTCTTTCTTTCTTTCTTTCTTTCTTTCTTTTTTTTTTCTTTCTTTCTTTCTTTCTTTCTTTCTTTCTTTCTTTCTTTCTTTCTTTCATTCATTCATTCATTCTTTATTTATTTCATTCTTTCTTCCTTTCTTTCTTTCTTTCTTTCAGTTTCCTTCTTTCTCTGAAATACATCCTTCTTCCTTCAACAGTTTTTTTTAATGTTTTATGTTTTTTTYCCTTGTAAATGCATAAATCCTGGATGAGAGATAATCATGAGAGACTCTCAAGACCAAAGTCAGTAATTACTCTCATCAAAATAGATGTACATTAAATGATGAAGCTGTAAAAATGCACCTAGCAACATAATTCCCCACCGACACAAACAAACCAAATAGACCTCAAAGACCTCGAAAAACATCTACTTTTTCTTCTTGATGAACTTAGAAGTACGTCGAGTTTCCTTTAATAAACTAAACAATGATAATATTTGTGTTTTCCTTAAAAACAATTATCAATGTTCTTATTCCGGACTTCGTTTGAAAAAATCTTAAAATGGCGTTTTATTGCATTTCCGTGACTTTGGTTAACAAATCATATCAAATAAAATATGTTTATGAACTTATTTTCCAAATTAGTATATTACTGCTTGGTAGAGAGTTAAAAAAAATACATTGATACTTCAGTAGATTTTTCATATTTCGGTCGAAGGATCGTAGTTTTTTTGCTTTTAGCCAATCACAGTTTTCGTTATTTAGACTTGCTGGTTTCGGAACCAATCAGAATCTGCGATAGAACGCGGCACATTCGTGATATTTTTTTTAAAAGAAAAATTGAAGATGGTAGTTACAGATTTCGTTGTTTCTAAACAGCACGTAAACRTGTTCCGGAAAGGAATAGCATCTTCTCTCTGATTGGTTCCTCTGTTTTTGGGAGGATCAATCAACCAATCAGAATCGTTCTAAGAACAGTTAAAATAAATCGTTGCCAAATCGACACTCGGTATTTTCTTATCAGCTCCGAGGAAGGAAGGAAGGAACAATTGAGCATCGCTGTATATTGTAGTTTGGATCGTTATTTTGTGTTACAAGGTTCTTCAAAGACAAGAGGAAGCTTCCGAGCCTCTTTTCCGAGCCTCTTGAGTAACCCATGAGTGGTTGATATATTGTGCAAGTCAGTGAAACGTGAAACTTTGATTCAATTACGTGGAGTTGTCCGGTTTTTGTTTCGAGCCATTAAATTCCGAGCAACACTTTTCCTAGAACAACTGATCGTGTAAGGAAACACCCTGGGATACGAGACATTTAGACTAGAATCAAGGTGACCAAACAAAAGCACAATACTCTTATTTAGAGTTAGTTCTAAAGTGAATTGTTCGTAGTACAAAGTACCTCTCTTGTGCGCTTTCATTGTCCAATTACAGTGCTGTAGTTGTGACAATACCAAGAACATCAAGGAAGATTACGAGAGATTTACAGGTTATTCAAGTAGRACGGATACCAGACCTACTCACTCTCTGAAGCAAGACCGCAACTGATAAACATGGCGCACAACAACACCTCTTCTCCTGGTGCTTCAACTTTTGGTAATTCAACTTCTGGCAATTCAAGTCTTTTCAAAAACGAAAGTTTGCCAAGATCCAGATCAACTGCTGGGATTTGCGATACGGACGTTAGTGATGGAGCACTCGCATTCAAAGCACTGTTTTACATTCTAGTAATCATATGTTCTCTAGTTGGCAATAGCTGCATCGTTGCTGTAGTTTTGAGGAATCGAAGGATGAGGACGCCTGTCAACTTCTTCATACTAAACATGGCCATTGGTGATCTGTTGATAACGGTGTTCTTCATGCCTCGTATGTTAACTCGTATCTTCTATGGCGTGGAATGGCAGATCGATGGGCTAACTGGCTTGATTTTGTGTAAAATCTCCCCATCTATGCAAGAACTTTGTTCCTGTCTGTCTGTCCTTTGGTTCATGGCGATATCGATAGACAGATTTTTTGCTGTTGTCTTCCCGTTGAAGAAGATTATCACCAAAAATGTTGCCTATATGATGATAGCGGGTATTTGGTTCATCGCGATAGCTGCGCGCTTTCCATCTTTCTATTACTTGAACCTGTACTACTTCCGTACAAATGTGTACTGCACAATAGTGCTTAAGGATAACAAACTTCTGGAGGAAGTTTATTATAACTTTTCGTTTGTGATTTTTTACGCCGTCCCGCTGTGTATCGTGGTGATTCTCTACACCGCTGTTATATTGGCGCTGAAAAAACGCAAGCGTCCCGGAGCGACAAGCTTGACTCAACAAAACAACCAACTCAAGAGGACACACAGAATCCTCAAGATGCTGGTCGCTGTTGTCATCAACTTTTCCATTTGCTGGTTTCTGTACTTTTGCATACCTGTTCTCCTGCCATATTTGGATTTACAGATGGCTTGTGATCTTTTCTTCCCGAGGTTTTTTCTTTCTCATCTGAATTGCGTCTTCAATCCTCTTGTTTATCTTATTTCCATCGAGAATTACCGTCATGGTGTTAAAAACATCTTTTCCTGTCTCTGCCCCAAACGGTTCTGTATCAACGCTGTCGCCCCTGAGGATGAATGCAGTACATCAGAGATAAGGAATAAAACTCACGGACGATCGTCAGTCTTTGTTGTGGACAACGAGACTGCTTCTAACAAGTACAATACGAGTACGTCTCCTCTCTGAACATTTCCTGAATCCAAGACGAAAAAGATAGGGAAAAAAGAGAAAGATATGAAAGAATTAAGACAAAGCCAAACGTGGATTCTTTCTTTATCAGTTGGTGATGGGTTTATTGCGACGTTACGAACCACTTTGTAAGACACTACAGAAAAAGAAAAAGGCATTAAGTGCTAAAAACATTACAGCAAAAACACGGCATTATAAGATGATAAATTGAACCAAACAATTGAACAAAAATGCATCTACCGTTGTATATAAAGAGTAGGATTTATTTCTCTCTAAGATTTTTGAATTTTGGCTTGGAAACAGCGCATTTGGTATTCATGTATATATATTGATAAAATATTTAGTTCATTCGCAGAAAACGTGGTAAAATAACCTGARAAAAAAAAGTTGCATATAACTGCGCGAAAATCCAATAAATCTCTATCTACGAAAGAGAGAGAGAGAAAAATATTGGTTTGACTAAAAATTTAGCTTGGAAATTCCAGCGAGCATTGACTGTCCAAAAATATAGATAATCTTTATCTAAAGTGGGATTTTAAAAGCTTTTAACTTCATAGAGAAAGGAACACTCAAATCCTTGTTTAATGCTTTTGAATAATGACGCATATTTGTAATCGTACCCCAGGGAGTTGCCAATCCTTGGCGATAATGAACTTTAATTTATTGTAGAAACTACACGGGTCTAGTTGCTAGCAGTGATCGAAAAGCTAAGAAATTGGTAAATCGTGCTGCTAAAAATGGCGGTTAACTTGAACTTAATTTTTACCAAAAGAACGCAATTGAGTGTATTAGTAGCTAAATCCTTGCCAGTAAATTGATTTTGTGTCAGTAAGTAATAAACTATTATAAATAATACTAATGTTTTGAAAGCGCGATATATGCATTATTCTAAAGCACTTGCGTTGAARTAAATCAGATATATAGTATGATAAATATACTCCTAATAACATATATATAAATGATAAATAAAGCAATCTCTGAACTAAATAAAATTACTGATATGATAACTTAAAATTATATGTGTTAAATAATTCTGAGGGTTAGTTTGTAATCAAAGGAATTCAATTATTTAAAAAAATTCCAGCTTCAAATTAGATAATTTRTTAGTAGTTTTAGTTAATACTTTGTATTCTTTGTTGGTCAATCGAATAAAGTACGATAAAAAATACGAAAAACAAAGTGTATGCTTTCTTTCCTCATCCATTGATGAACTATAGGAAAAAATTTTTTTCGCGAAAATACGCATTGAAAAAAATTGMCTATACATTTGGAATATTTGCTCTTTTCGGTCTTTTTCCTCTCTTTCCAAAGCAAAAGGTTGTTCTTAAAAGTAAAGTTATATAGCACAAGTAAACTGCGTGACAAAACATCCTAAATGACCCTGTAAATCTTCCGTTCTTTCGCTAACTAGTAGTTAGCGTGTTTTCGAGGCTACGAAACCTAAGAAACCATAAGAGGCGAATGTATAGCCAACAGATAATATGAGCTTATAAAATCAGCAAAAATACGGTTCTAAATTTTAACAAATTCCTATGAATTATATAACAAAATGTTCAGTCTGTGAATAGTTAAATTAACTGAATCCACTTCTGTTTTTGCCTATATAGTCATTATTTTGAGAAAAGATCCAAAAACCGTGTTTTTGAGACATAATTTGTATGGGCTCACATGAGGGGGTGTGAGCTTGAAATCGTAGCTGACCAAATGTTAACAGGTTTTTTCTAATGTTGAGATTTTTACCGATAATTCCATTTACGAAAGCTCATATCCTACCAAAGTAAAGGAATATTGTCTTTTGCAATAGTAAAACTATACTTTTATCTTATATTTAGAGATATTTGTTTTTTTTAAGCGAAATTTTGAATATTTGATAAGTTTGTTTATTGGAATACAAAGCGGAAATCAAGACAATTTTTTAAAGTCGCTGAAAAGTACAAATATGAAATTCCCATTCTTTTTTTAACTACTATCTTTATATAWTTCCACGTGTCTGTTGCGTTATTCCCTCGAGGGTTTTTCTCCAGGTTCTCTGGTTTTCCTCCGCCCATAAAATCAACATGTGAGTCGGAGTGTTATATGAGGACATTGAATGCCGTGGTATTGTGTGAGTGGGCCAAATTGGAAACCCGTATACATTTGATTCTGGATTTGTTCTCCTGGTATTAAAAAGTATTTTTAGCAAAGCTTTTTGAATTATGTTTATTTCAAATCACACTGTTTTTATTCCATCTTATTGTATAAAAAAGTTCGTTGTTATGAGATATCTAAAGGTCCATGCACCAGTGTTTTGCGTCATAAGCAACATAAAGTCATTACCAAAGCTAAAGACAAGCTCTTCACAGCTTTTCCTCTTCATCAGGCGTTGACGACCTTTTGCTCGTTGCTGTAAACAAATTTGTTTTACGAGTTTAGCACCATGGAAACGCATTTGACTAGTTCTAATCGCAGCTTTTACCAAAGCAAATACGAGGGTTATAAATGGGACATCATTCTAGATAGTTCATTTGGTATTAACACGTTGACTGCCATTAGCACGTCTGTGGACGATTATAATGGAATTAAGATGACTTTTCTGGGGAATTACTAGGCGATTATCATGTTTTTATATCTTATTTTTCTCGCATTATTCTTGTTAATTCCCTTTTTAAAGCATTGAAATCAAAAATAAATCTTATTACCCCTGCTATCGTTTATTTTTTAGATTATATTTGAGAAAGAAAAGTGTTAATTGTTGGCCAACCTATACCGATAATTATTATATTTTCTTCGGTATTCTCGTTGTTATTTCAGTTCTATCCTATTAGCAAACTTTAGTTTAGGTTTCATAATTTACAGTGAATTTTCGTGATTTCTTATTTTAGTTTAGTTTTTTGTTTATTTTTCCCCTGTTGCTCTTATCACGGCATCTCCATTTTGTTTTCAAATAAGCATGCCTAATTCCTTAAAGATTAATTAATGTATCGACTAGGTAAGTGCTTCATATAATGCTGTCGTCTACGACTTATTTTTAAAACTCACATCATTGCGAAAATATTTCGGTAAAAACTCCTTCTTTCATTTATTTTACTCTAGAGTTAAATACCTCCACCACTACCACCACCACCACCACTTGAACAAAAACAATATCCAAGACAATAAAATAAATTAACGATTTCAAATCATGCAAAAGTTATAATATAAAAAAGTAATTCGTCTTGCGTATTTAGGTTTTGTGTGGAAAAGAATCCAAAACTAGAATTCCTCCTATTCCTATGATTTTCCATTCAGCGAATCTTATCTTGGCAAAAAACGAAGTCGACAACTCTTTCCTCTTTTCTCAGCCATAAGCGTTTCCATGGTTTTTAAAAAAGCTCGTAAAAAATCCCTCGTTTTACCAGAACTTTGAATGACGCCAGCAGCAAACACAACCATAAATAAACCGGCTTGTCTATTCTACAGGATCGAGGTTTAAAATAGAAAAACGATAAATTTTGTTTAAGAGCTTTTTATTTTCAATGGAGTGAAAACTTTTTTTTTTTTTTGAGGAGTTTTAGAGAGAAAAAATATGGCTGACCATACAAGCTGTATTTAATGCTTGATGGGATAGCTGTGGATGAGTATTTTTAGTCGGTAAACCAGTTAAAGCGGGGGGTTTAATATATTGACTGTGGATGCGGGGGATTTATTTTAGATTGTGCTGGACGAGAATAGATTCATGTAGAATCCCTGATGCAGGGTCAAGGTATGGGTTATCTTGTATGTGGCATCATTAACCGTCTATTGATGATGTGCATTGAAATAATAACGTAAAATGAGATATATATATATTAATAATGTTTAATAGTGTTTCCCTTCTATCCTTGGTGCTGTTTATAGATGATGGTGTTGGTGTTGGTGTTGGTGTTGGTGTTGGTGTCGGTGTCGGTGTCGGTGTCGGTGT
>NW_022261568.1:76537-99358 GCF_009602425.1 Actinia tenebrosa
TGGTTAGATGGCAGAACAATAAAATCCCTTTGCTCTCGGGAATTCTTTCTTGTGTAAAACGATTGTATTGTTCCTGCCATCCAACATGGCTGCCGTCACGTGACGGTGCAAAACCTCTATCGCCTGTCTATTGTGGCACCGACAACCTATTTTGAAATAGAGGTAACATAGAAACATACCTTAGGGTAGTTAAGAGGGCATTAGCAGCAGTCAACTCTTTTTCTAGTCCTTTTAATTTACCAGCCATTTCATTGGATTTAGTCTTTTCACTTTGAAGCTCTTTTTGCAGCTCGTTTACCCTACAAAACACAGTAGTAAAACAAAATGATTGGACATTGAAACAAATTCCTATATCAACATCGTGCTCATATTTCAAACGACGTAAATTAAAGGACGTGCGCATATTCAAGGACTCTTTTTACTAGGATAGRAACATTGTACCTATGGTAGCAATCTAGGCAATCTAAAAAATAACAATCCACATCTATACCACAAACCTTGTATCTAGGTGATCAGTGTTTAACGACATGTTACCAAGCTTTTGATAAGCTTTGTCTCTCTCTTCCTGTAGTAGCTGGCTTTCCTCTGAAATACAAATCTACTGATTTAGGGACGAACATTAGACCTTTGAAGGAAGTTTGGGTGGGGGGGGGGGGGGGGGGGGGGGGGGGGGGAGTGGGCAATTTATTTTTAGCAGGAATTTTTTTTACGCCTCATGGGTGTGCAAGATTTTTTTTTGGGACATAATTTGGAATTTTTTCTGGCAATTTTATTATGCACGATTTTCTTTCACTCTTTAAAGCTGTGCTCGAATTTTGTTTTTGGTTTTTGCCCAACCCCCCTCCCCCCCACCCCCTCAAAATCTAATGGTCCGTCCCTTGCGCAGTGACTTGGGCACATTTTTGATACTTTGTAAATTTGATTAACAAGCTTTCTTTGCGTATTTATGGCTTGTGCGTGTGCAAGTGTTTGAATGTATGTCTGTCTCTCTATGTCGACCTTTTTCTATCTGTCTGTCTGTCTGTCTGTCTGTCTGTCTGTTTGGTCATCCTTAAGTCCATCTATGTGTCTATGTGTCTAGCTGCTGTCTTTCTCCCTCTGTCTGACTGTCTGTCTTTCTGTCTGTGTCTCTGGCTACATATGTCCATCTGTCTATCTACCTCTGCTTGCCTGCCCACCTCTCTCCATCAGTGTCTGTGTTAATGCCTGTTTCGTTCCGTCTTTTGTCTGTGCCCATAACCTTAAAAAGCCATTTATTCTTTGACTAGTGTTTGATATAAGGGTTCACCTTTTAGCTTTCTTATAGCCAATAGTAGTTTAGCTGATCTTTTCTCTGCGTTTTTCTTCTTCAGACACAATAAATTGACCTTCTCAGCAAACTGATCCACTTCCTGATTCAACTGAAGCTTTAACACCTGAAAAAACACAGGAATCCTATATCAAGACAGTGGTGTAGAGACACCCAGCGTTGGTGCATCAAGCCAACGTTTTGGCGCGAAAATTCCCGCTAAATCCACAGTAATCCTATTCACCGAATCGAAATATGGCGACCAATTTGAATAACTGTTGTTCTGTACTGACTAGCCTCTCATACATGTGAAAACGCTTTTATGTTTCCACGTGAACATGAGGCTAGTTAGTCGCTAGTCAGTGAAGTCATTCGGTGTATATCAAGGCAGTTCTGTAGTGTAGTAAGTCCCCGCCTCAAACCCTCGAAAGATTTTAGTTTGTGAAAATCATGTTAAGCTAACCTTCTGCCTGTCCTTCATCTCTGGGCTTTTTTCCAAGTTCGCCAACTCTTCTATCTGACGCAAAGCTTTCTCCTTCTTCTCCTTGAACTCATTCGCCTGGAAGAATAATATTTTGTATATAACTGTAAAAAACGTGCGATACAGACGTGCAGTGCAACAACTGGTTTCCCATTTTAGATCTCACTCTTCTGAAGCCTTATTAGTATAAGGGCATATTACTAAAGGGAATAACATGTGTTACAAAAATAAGGGGAACACCGATAAGAAAAAGAAGCACTACCCAAGGGAATAGAACAAATTTCATGTGACGGAAAAGCTCGTGGCAGGAATGCGGTTCTGACACGGCTAGGGGTACGAAACATCAACCTCATTGCGCCAGAATTTACTCTCAATCCCAATATAATACACGGCATGAACACAGCGTGGACTAGGTCACGCCAAGGTCACGGTACTGCCAGACCAATCATATTGCTTGAGGGGAAAAACAGCCAATCAAAATTTTAGAAAACATCATATAGCACCGAGCTTTTCACAGTCATACGAAAACTGCTCTAACGTATGGGAAACAATAAAGAAAGAAACATTACTCAAGAGAATAACATATGGACTGAAAAAAGAAAAAACATCAAGCCCAAGGGACACGGTATTTATCCACAACTCACCACTTGAGATGCAATAATGCTGTATTTTTCTAACGAGGTATTGGTTGCATCACTTGATGTCGTGGAGAGCCACGAATGGTCGGCTCCTGCAGGCTGAGGTGACATACTAAGGTCTTCACTACGCATGCTTGTACCGATTAGAGGCGATGGTAATCCTTTGGTATCAAATGTCTGTTTTACAATTTAAAAAAAAAACATGCATTAAGGTATAACCTACATGACTATGAGTAGAACCCTTCGGCATATACAGTCAATGTCATTAACGTTGTCCACCGAAAAAAGGCATTTACACATTTACACATTTAGACATTTAGTCTAAAGTGAGCCTGAACTTTAAATGTAAAATTCAACACGTGAATCGAAAATCCAGAATGCCCCGACCATTTAGTGAGGATTTAAGATGGAGAATTGTGCTTCAGCGTTTGTTTTATGCCAGAACGTTCGAGGAAACACGTGATATTTCTTTTAGTCTAAATGTGTAAATGTGTAAATGTCTAAATGTCTTTTTTCGGTGGACGACGTTAATGACATTGACTGTATTATAAAAATCGGGATAAAGATTTCTTTAAATTTCGACACACACACTCTAACTGCCACAGTGATATAAGCAATCGTTGAATCGGGTGAATTTGTCACGACTAGAATATGAAAACCGTACCCGCGTCTTACTTCACCACATTAATCTCTTTTCACTAGAACGACTCCTCCTATTGCAACACGAATGTAATAGTATCCCTCTCTACCTTAACCGTTATGTTTTTCTCATTCCAGATCAAGTGTCATTCCCTAGAGTAACATTTCTTTATTTAACGGTCGCGCATGAGAAGACACATGAATATGGATACAATTCAAACAAATAATCTTATGCTCAAGAGAATGACACATGGTCTGGAATGGGAAAACATTACGCCCAAGATAAAGGTGCAATTATTTCAGATTAAGGAATATGGTATGTTTATGAGACTATCTGCAGGGGGGGGGGGGGGGGGGGGGGGGGGCAAAATTTCCCCCTTCAGCAGAAAAAATACAAAACAAAACTGAAGAATTAGATGCTTTTTATAATTGTTTTTCGTTGTGTTGACGGAAGAAACTCAAGTAGCCTCCCCCCCCCCCTAAAATTTTGGCTGGATCCGCCCTTGATCTAGGAGGTGTTTGCAGTACTTACTAGTTGTTCTTGTAACTCTTGTTTCAGTGAATAAGGTCTCTTATATGGTGTACTTGTCTGGTATGGAGTTCGAAATGGTGATGATGGATCAGGCGTGCTGCCCTTTCGTAGTCTACAATAAACAGTTAATGGGGTAAGAATTATGTATTGAAATGATGATGAAAATAATGATGATGATGGTGACGAAGACTGTAAAAGGTGAAAATGCAGGGCCCTTCTGGATACCAGCCTTGTGGCTGAATGTGTCACCCTGGTTAAATATAGCTTACATTTACATTTACAAAATAAATTATGTTAATGAGAATGATGATGGTGATGATGTTGACTGTAAAGGGTGAAATAAATTATGTTAATGAGAATGATGATGGTGATGATGATGACTGTGAAGGGTGAAATAAATTATGTTAATGAGAATGATGATGGTGATGATGATGACTGTGAAGTGTGAAATAAATTATGTTAATGAGAATAATGATGGTGATGATGATGACTGTAAAGGGTGAAATAAACTATGTTAATGAGAATAATGATGGTGATGATGATGACTGTGAAGTGTGAAATAAATTATGTTAATGAGAATGATGATGGTGATGACTGTAAAGGGTGAAATAAATTATGTTAATGAGAATAATGATGGTGATGATGATGACTGTAAAGGGTGAAATAAATTATGTTAATGAGAATAATGATGGTGATGATGACTGTAAAGGGTGAAATAAATTATGTTAATGAGAANGTGAAATAAATTATGTTAATGAGAATAATGATGGTGATGATGACTGTAAAGGGTGAAATAAATTATGTTAATGAGAATAATGATGGTGATGATGATGACTGTGAAGTGTGAAATAGGTTATGTTAATGAGAATGATGATGGTGATGGTGATGACTGTAAAGGGTGAAATAAATTATGTTAATGAGAATAATGATGGTGATGATGATGACTGTTAAGGGTGAAATAAATTATGTTAATGAGAATGATGATGGTGATGATGATGACTGTAAAGGGCGAAAAAATTATGTTAATGAGAATGATGATGGTGGTAATGATTAGATGTCAATGACTGTGGATTTCAAGTTTACGTTAATGAGAATGCCAACTGTCATGGTAACRAAAAGGATGCTTGCAATGTTGATGATGATGACACCACCAAAGATGATGACAGGCAATAAATATCAATTATTATAATAGGAGCAGAGAAACTTCAGCTCGTCGCACAAACAGAAATATAGCATACTATTCTCTCCATACCTTACTAGTTCGTCATTTAAATCTGCCACTGCTTCTTGTAGCTTGTTTTTCTCTGTCTTTAAGTCCTGGAATGAGGATTATTGTTAACGCGCTAATCAGCAGAGGTAGAATAAATTGCTTACTGTAACCAACCTCGTTAGCAAGTGAGAGCTCGTTGATTACAGATGAAAGGTATTCGGTTTTAGACGAAGATTCCTGAGAATGAAAAAAAAAAGATTTAAAAATTAGTTATCATGGCCTGGGGCAGGGTGGTGGTGCGTATAATGAAAAAAGGTGATGATGATGATAGTAGGGGTGATTAAGCCTGATTCTTAATAGCAGCACCTGCCAACACAAGCATGCAGGTAAACACAAGTGCAAGCCAATGCAAGAAAAGCAAAATCTTCCCCATTCTCTTATGCTTGCACCACTTCTTTTCATAATGAGAACTGATGGATTTGGGTCTGCTTGCGTCTGTAGTGAGAAGCAAGCTTTGCAGTTATGATAGGGACTTTAAGATTTGCAAAATCTACCACAGCGATGTCAACTGGAAGTGTGAATAACTTCTCTTTGGGGTTCTGCTCATTAGAGATTTCATTTAAAACATTGTCAGTAAAGTCAACTCATCCACAGGGAAGACAGACTTTGAAGACGCCCGGACCCTAAAGTGAAGTTATTTACACTTGTGGTTGACGTTGCCGTTGTAGATTTTGCAAATCTTAAAGTCCCTGATAACAATACAGGCAAATGCCTACCATACCCCCATGACTATTTGCCAACATACTGTACCTGCACTATGTCTTCTTTGTCATTCTGTAATTCTTCAAGTTTCATGTTCACTTGCTATTGATAGTAAAAACAGCAATTATTGAAGGGTATTGCAGTGGCGGATCCAGGGGAGGGGTGCGGGGTGCAGGGGGTACGCACCCCTCCCTGGTTTGACTTYGTGCCCCTACTTCAAAGATTTAACCAATACAAAATAAAATGTTTTTCCCTTTGATTCTAAGGGGTGCACCCCGCCCTGGGTTAACTATGTGCGCTGCACCCCTCCCTGAACAAATTCCTGGATCCGCCCCTGGTATTGGTAAAATTCAATTGATTCCAGTATAATTTAAGCATTCCTAATCAGAACGCAATAGAGGTAGTAAGCTGCATGGATATTAACCATACTTTTTGTATTGCTAATGCTTCGTTTAATGCTCGTCTTTCGTCCTCCAAGGTTTCAAGCTGAACTTGCACGGATATCAGCTGGGAAACAAATAATAAACAGATAAATAAACATCCTGGATTTATGTAGTTTTATTTTTGTGTATTGAATACATGTTTCATTTACATTTTTTACATTTTATTCAAATTTAAACACAAAATTCTTGTTCAATATAAGTCCCACATACAACATATTTAGCAGAATTTATTCTGTGTAATTGTTCTAATGGAAATAAAAGTGATTTAACTGCTAAAAATCAAAACTAACCTTTGACTGTAATTGCTCAATGCAGGCTTCCAAGTTTTGCCTTTCTTTGAGCTACAGGGAAGCAAAGAAAAATTATCTTCCAGCAGAAATAAAAAAAATRAATAAAAGATATACATTTATAAAGCGCTCTTTTACCATGTGCATACGTCCTCAGTGGTTCTTTTACGTCCCTCCAATATTGGTTAGTAATGATGAAGTGTGGAGAGATGGGACCGCCATTTAAAGTGGTCATCCAAGCCACTTGAAGGTCTAACCATTTGCAGATGTAATTACAAAGGCAGCACCTTCTCCTCAGTTATTTTAAGACCCTGAGTGTTGGTCCGGCCGAGGCTTGAACCACAACCTCCCCTACRACAGACTGATGCTCTTGCCAACTGAGCTAACCGGATGGCGAAATGTGCTCCATTCACTAACACACCACAGTTATCAACCAATCAGAGTGAATGTAACAAGGTTTATATATTTATATATAATTACACATACCAGAAATAAATTGTTTTTGTTAAGGTCATWCATTTTTTCTTCTGTTTCTGCAACTAATGATTAAAAAAAAGAAAAATAATAATTCTCAAAAATACTGAAAGCAATTCTTGGAATTTTTCAAAGATTGAAATTAGTATGACATTAAGTATCACTTCTTTTCTTTACCAGATTGTCTTAGTTCTGAATTTTCTGTTTGCAGTTCCTTGCATTTAGCTGCAGTTCCTTGTAAACTGAAAGAAATAAAATCCATGTTAGGGGTTACACAAAGTAATAATTAGTAATTAAAGTAGTAATTGAAAAATTAATTGCTGGGAGGCCTACGCTGCTAATGCGTCGTCTTTCACCGCTGTGAGTCCAACAGGTYGGGTCACCCTGGTTTGAGCCCTGCAATCGCCACATGTGAATTGAGTTTGTTTGATGTGTTATTCTCTCCTATGCTACGAGGGTTTTCTCCGGGTTCTCCGGTTTCCTCCCTCCATAAAAATCAATGCGAGTACAGTGTTGTGTGCATAGAACATCAAATGTATTGGTAGTGCGTAATTAGTGCAAAAGCGCTAGAACGACTAGACACTTAAATGAAAAGATTTACTTAGTTATTATTGGCCAGGCATTCCTCGTTGTTTCCCGTCTGGACATAATGATACAAAACAAGAAAGGAATGTAATCATTAAGTTGTTACCTTTGTAGTTGTTTTTTCAATGTCTGTAGTTCATTATTAAGTTGAGAGTTTCCTTCCTCTGTTTGCTCCATCTATAATATTTTAGAAGAGCAATCATATTAAAATATATAAGAACTGACTCGGGTCTACTAACACCCTACTGACACCCTACTGACACCCTACCAACACCCTACTGACACTACCAATACAAAACTGACACCATACAACCACCCTCGTAACACCATACCCTACTGGCACTCTACCAACACCCTACCAACACCCTACTGACACTACCAATACAAAACTGACACCATACAACCACCCTCGTAACACCATACCCTACTGACACTCTACCAACACCCTACCAACACCCTACTGACACTACCAATACAAAACTGACACCATACAACCACCCTCGTAACACCATACCCTACTGACACCCTACCAACACCCTACTGACACTACCAATACAAAACTGACACCCTACATCCAACCTACCAACACCATACCCTACCAACACCCAACTGACACCTTACTGATACCCTTCCAACACCCTACTGACACTACCAATACAAAATTGACACCCTACATCCACCCTACTAACACCATACCCTACTGACACCCTACTGCCCTACTGACACCCTACCAACACCCTACCCTACTGACACCCTACCAACATCCTACCAACACCCAACTAACACCCTACTAAGGCCTTAATACTGAAAACCTAATAATACCAATTTTGGGGTCACATTCATTCATCCACTAATTTGATTGTTGACTTATATCAAACATTGCATTAAACATTCATTACTAACCTGTGTTTGTATGATAGAGTGCTGCTCTAATAGTCTTTTATTGTTCAGCTGTAAGGTTTCAATAGTTGACATCATCTCTGCTGTTCTATCCCTAACAGTTAAAGGACAAATACCAAAGAGTTTACCAAAGCTTTTGCTTTTGTTTTTCAAGGTGAGTGGAGTGGGGATTATTAAGACCCTATCATCATCCCCCTCCCCCCTCCCCCTCAACCCAAACCCACCCCACCCCAGTTAACCTTACGTGGTTAGGAAAGAATAACTCCTGGCAAGTACATTTACAGAGATTTAAAATGTTGAAGTTGTTTATTATGCATGATAAATAGGCCCTTTGCAGTTCAGTAATCACACTGATTAACTCACTGAGAGTGAATGAATGAACATTTTGATTCCCATGGGTGAAATTTACTGGAGAGCAAACAAACTTTCTACAACCTGTTTCGAGAGGTCRTAATAAAACTGCATTTCATAACACACTGGTTACAAATCGTTTTAATATTCAGTTTTTTACAATTAGCTAAAAGGAGCCACTAATTTAAAATAAAAACAAAAAAAATTGCTCTTCAGTACAGACACTTGGCCGTTAACTGCAAAGGGCTTATTGGAAAGAAAAACAGGTCCAAATAGCACTCATTACGTTAGATAAGCTTGACAAACAGGAAGTAATACCTAGATATATGATATTTACAGGGTTTGTGCTACATTCTCGTTACAAAATTCAAGGACTTTTTAAGCACTTTTCAAGCACAAAAATTCGATTTTCATGGACAAAGATTTTTTGTATTAGAACGTGGTTTAAACATTGATTCAATGTTAAAGTGCAGCTAATTCAGCCGGGGCCACTAGCTTAGATATAAAACAAGCATGACACGCAACCAACCAGTAAACAAGCAACTAGAAACTCTTCAACCAATTTTAATTGTTTTTTATTTTAAAAGGTAAGTTAGAAAYAACTTTAAGTTTGCATTAAATTTAAGGAGTATTCCAGGAGTTTTGGCATTTCCCCCTATTTTCAAGGGCTTTTCAAGCACCCTTAAAAACATGTTTTCAATTCAAGGACTTTTCAAGGATTTCAAGGAGTAGCATGAACCCTGTATTTAGCAACAATTCTCACCAGTCATTCTTGTTAGGAGACTCTCCTCCAATTCCTTCTACGCTGTCAGAGCTTAAATTTGGTGTGCTTGTTGCTGTAAAACAAAAAGTAAACCACTGATTTCAATTTGAGGATTAAAAGACACAAACATTATCCATTAAAATAAGAGAAAATAAATGGCAAAATAAATGGTAATATTGATTGATTTAAAATAAGGATTAAAGACACAAACATTACTCATGAAAATAAAAATAAAATAAATGGGAAAATGAATGGGAAAATAAATGGGAAAATGAATGGGAAAATAAATGGGAAAATGAATGGGAAAATAAATGGGAAAATGAATGGGAAAATAAATGGGAGAATAAATGATGTGATTAATGATTACCTTGCTGATGGCCATGCTCTTGAACAACTTCAAAAGTAGGAGACTAGAACAGAAACATTATAATAACGGTAAGCAATGAGTATATGTTTAACTAGAAATTTGATTATTTTGAAGTACAAATTCCCAGTTGAGTGCCTGCTGTTCAAATAAATTCTACTTGTCATTATAACACCACTATTATTTTTCCAGAAAAATATATTTGTACAGGATCAGCCTCAAGCCAAAATAAATATTATTCTTATTGTTCAAAGTTACACTTTTTAAAATGCCATTTAGATTTTAGTCTCATCAGCAGCTGTCATTGGTTTCAGACTCCCAGATAAATTTCATCTAGGAAGACTGTTTTTCTCAACTGGGTCATGACATTAATTTATACCCATATGAACTTTTTTTAAAAAGATTTTTCAAGAAAAAATATATTAAACATGCACAAATCTGGCAGGAAATTAGCACAGAGCAAATTGTAAAGGCTCCAATAATGGGGTCCCAACTTATTATTATGAAAATATCTGTCCATAAGTAACTTATATGAAAAATATTATTATGCTTCTAATCATAATCAAGTGACACTCAGGTGGGAATGCTGTTCTGGGCCATAAAACAAAGATGAGGAAAATACAATCATATAACTATTGAGTAAAAAAGAGTGGCTGAATTGTACTGATTCAGATGTCTAATAAATTTCCATAATTTCATGAGACTTAAGCTAGTCCATAACATTAAATTTGGTCGCACATGTACATCTTTAACAGCAACCAAGCCAATTTACATGTCATTGACTAATATTACAAAATTGAGTTTATTAATTTACTTAACCAATCTGTTGTGACTATACAAAAATCGTAACAGGTGAGGTTTTCACAGCCCAGTTGATCATGACAATAAGGCCCCAGATGCAGTGCAAATTTGAATTCAGTAGACATTCAAACATGGTTATTATTAATAGCAATTAATTAGTACTATGAATAATAATTAATGATATTTAACAATGAGATAAAAGCAAGACATTTTGATATACTCACTGCGCAATTGATTGATACCGCTGAAAGAAAGTCTTCATCGGTACTTGCAAAGCTGAAACATTTAGACAGAGAGAGTTGTTATGTCTACCTGTAGTAAAAAATACAATTTAAATATCGTGGGTGGAAAATTAACCAATTTTAAATGAGCATTTTTATTAATATTATCATATTTTTGAGCACAAAGAATTTAAGCTATACATGACTTAGTACACTATTCAGTAATAGTTCGCCTTCAAGCTCTTAAATCTATGCAACCAATGTGAAATCGAAATCAAAGGTTACTCAGTCTTTACTACTAAAAGGATATCCACCAAATTACTAGTTTTTTTTCTGTATCAATGTCATGTATTTTGACAGCTGTAATATTCTAAAAAAATTTTTACTGTCAATGGCAAGAATGGCTAACAGCAAATTTGAATAAAATGCCACAAATACCATTGACAAAAAGTATGATAGACTGATTTTACTGATAGACTCTTATCTAAGATMATTCTTAAGGGAGTTATACTATGATAACTTTTTGAGAACTACCGTGAATGACCTGTTAGATGCCCACTCTCTAATAAACACCCTGTATCTAATAGATGCCCCCTCTAATCCTTCAAAATTTAACACTCCCCTCTAATAAACGCCCTGTATCTAATAGACGCCCCCCTCCAAAGGTTAGTCAAGTTACTCAAGCAATTGAAAGACAAACAGTAAATGAACATTAATTTATTCAGTTTCTTGCTTAATCAATAATAGTTTTCTAATCATATCTTCCTCTACTTCGAGCTCGAAGTACGGGTATCGCTCTCTGATAGCTTTAGTCTCCCTGCTAAGAATGTCAGCAATCTTTCATCAAATTGTCCTTGCAAAATACCACCCAGGAACGACAAGACCCACTTCACGTTTTCGTTTACCAAATACTTTGATCTGTTATTGAACATTTCTCGTTGCTGTTCTTACATTTTTGGCATATTTCTGCGTTATTATTTTCAGTTTTTAAAGATAGAAATAAACGCCTGTCTCTAATAATTATAAACACCTCTTATCTATTAAACGCCCCCCTTTTGTTACGAAAATCTAATAGACGCCCGGGTATCTCATAGGTCATTTACAATATGTTATTTGATGAAAAAAGAAAAGAAAAAAAGGGGAAAAAAAAAAAAAAAAAAAAAAAAAAAAAAAAAGTCAAAAAAAATAAAAAATATTATTGTTGAATTATTTCAGACAAAAGATTTTCATTGATCATTTAAGAGTGGCTGTCCGTAACGGTCGAGAATGGCGGGACAGCGAAGGAANTTAAGATAAGTGGTTGTCATGTTTCTTATCTTAGGTCACCTTAAATATTCACTGAGAAATATCCTGGCCACTCATATTTTTCATATTCATGAACTACAATGTTGGACTTCAGTTACATATTAATCCAGATCCTCACCAGTGAAGATATCGATGATGTCTTTTCCAATGTTTTTAACAAGTTTTTATTTTTGAGTGTGTCTATATATTAGAGGATATTACGTACATCGGCACGCAGAGATACGAATTTTATCTTCGAGTGTTCAATTGATATCTCAAGAGTGAGAGAGTGAACGAGCGGCCATGTAATGTTAAAATTACACTAATTTGCTTGAAGATATGAAGTTTATCTTCTCGTGTTGAAAAATATTTCACATGTTCATGGCACTCACTGCTGAAATATTCTCACCACTCAGAGATAAACTTCGTGTCTTAGCGCCACAGTGCAATATCCTCTATTTATAGAGCTCAGACACCAATAAGGATTAATTCACCTTCGTTTTCTGATGTCTTCTATCCATTCATTGATGCCAGCCTGGTAGGTTGCAATATCAATATGAACATCTTTACCGTCTGGGTCAAGAATCAATGACAGATCATCTAGATTATCTGCAAACTAAAGAATATATCCAAATAAAATCAGAAGTATATCATTATGTGAGACACTTGGATTTTTGGCTTGCAAACCATTAATCAAAAAATACTACTAAACTCAGACTCAGATGGACATTTGATTCATGGAAGCCAATTACACATAGAACATTGGGCTGGTTTCATAAAATTCCTTTTTAGGTTATTGGCATTGCTATCATGTTGTTGCTGCATGGTTTAGTGAATGTGGGGGAAATTAACAAACTCCCTTCAAATCTGTTTTAATACTTTCTTGAATATGGCTGTAAATTCAAAGATGATAATGCACAAAATAAAGAATGAAGGGGAAATAATTATTTATCATTTTTACCTTACCACTCAATCGTTTTACTGCTACGCGCTGATCCAGCCCAACAGTCGCAACAGGGCTATACAATGCCGCTAATCAGAGAATATAAAGATATCGATAAATAAATTTAGTTGATTGACGGAAGTGTATTGCCCAGTTTCCCTGTTGCGACTGTTGACTCAATAAGCGCATAGCAGTGAAAAGAGTGGTAAATTCTGAACGGCACAAAACTTCTTAGTTTTTTTTAGTTGCACTAAGGCATAATACTATACTACAGCACATGTAGGATTTTTGCAACTTGATAAAGATAGGTTTGGATCAGTTTGTAACTTAACCTCTAAAAAAACAATTCTATCAATAACATCCTGTGTGTGTATAGTGTTTGTAATTTCTGTATGTAAATTTAAAAGTGTACACCAAAGTGTTGCTTATTAAATATATGACTTTATAATTAGTTGGTTAGATTTTGGGAATTACTTATTATGTGTGATCTATTGATATAAGTATCTCCTATTTTAAATTTATTATTAGGGACTGGTCATAAAGTAGGGGGGGGGGCAAGATCAGGGGGTGGGTCACATAATTTTGAACTCTTTCAAAGGGGTGGGCTGTTAATAAAATTTGACAACTAAAAAGGGTGGGCCTGCAATTTTGCTTCAAAACTGGGGTTGGCTCATCACATTTTCAGCATCATTTTATAATGGGCCAAGATAAAAAAAAACACTGATTGTATTTTGATTTTGTCCCCCCCCCACCCTATACTTCATGACCAGTCCCTTACTTATATTAAGTGAGTACACTAGTCATGATAAAAGATCCAAGATTACGTATAGACAGATGTTTTTAACCAAGCTCATATTATACCAAGTGATTTATTTATCTACAAGCAGTCCCATTTTTCTATTTTCTTTTGGTTTGGTGAAGTGGGGGAAAAGTGAAAAAAAATGATCCATCATAGATACAGTCTATGCATACTTTATCTCTCCACCAATCCAAAGGAAAATAGAAAATGGGAAAGACTGCTTGCAGGAAAATAAATTGCTGATATGTTTTATTACTAATAAAACCTTAAGCTATCATAATATGATGAATACTTTTTTGGTTAATATTTCTGGCTCAAATTATGTTTAGCAGTGTTTAGTCTAGAATACACCCTGGCAAAATGGATTAAATATTTAGCTTAGTAATATTATATATTGTGAATGAAATAAATCAATTTTTTATTTAAAAAGATTAAGTTGTAATTCATAGGCCATTAAAGAAGAGTATCAGGTTGTTTTTTTTATTATTATTTTCCAACAAAATGGAAAAGCACTTAGCAGTGTGCAAACGCAGATGATTTGTCTTTGAATAAAATCTCTCCAAAATAAAGGAAGCATAATATTATGATTTGTGCTAAAGAAAATAATTACTATCAACATATTTGGTATAAAAAAATATTCTTTTCAATATTTAAAATGGAAATTCCCACCAAGTAAGGAAAACAAATGAAGCTCTTTTGCCTTGCAATAAATAACATATCCTTGCTTGAGAAAAACAAATAACATGTATTATTATATAATTACCAATGAAATATCTATTTTTCTCTATTTCGAAAAATTGATATCTTCACACGTGAAAATAACATGTTATTTTCACGTGTGAAGATAACACCATTGCGATGACTATTCAAAAATACACGGAAATAATTGCCTGAAAAAGCCAAAACATACTCCATTGATAATTATATAATAAACAGAATATTACATGGGCGCTTGGAGATACGATCTTTTCAACACTCGAAGATAAATTTCGTATCTCCGCGCGCCTATGTAATATCCTCTATGTATGCTCAAACATAAATGGTAAACATTGGAAAATACAAAAATATCAAGAGAATAAAATTTTATATTGTTTTTATAATTCAAGTACAATGCAGAATGCAGAGCTTGTATAATTTATTACTAGAGTGAACGTTGCGTTCTACTAAATAAAGAGCCAAGTGAATTCTATCAACAAAAATAAAATTAATGACATAAAAGTTAAAAAATAGAAAGCTTAAAAAAAATAGAATTATTTTCCATTTGAATTCACACTTTTTTGACTTGTAAACTTATGATTATTAACATTTAAAAAAAAAATGTATATTAATTAATATATTTATAATTTTGTAATAATACAGCTTTTTTTATGTTTTGGCTTAATTATTATAAAGCCACTCACACTATGGCAGACCTCAGGCACTTGTTATAAAATATTTTGAAAATATGTTATTATAGAAACACTTTAAGTATTACCCTTACATAAATCAAAATTTTCACATCTATTTTAATGGATAATATCAATTCATATTTCAACATATAAAATAAAAATCTCGTAAAAATCCAGGACACAATTATATAATATTTCGATCTTTTTAAATCTATTTTGTCATGTATATTATGCTTTCTTAGTCAACGCATGTGAGAAATAATTCAAATATTAAACATACTCTTTTTCCCACACAAATTATGCTAAGTATCCTCTTGGGAGTGATTGCTTTTAATAGCTTTATCTGAGTATCGTATGAAAAATAAAATTAATTATAAATACTAAGTAAAGCTTAGCAGTTAAATACAATATTAAATTGAGAATATGACCAACAATCTTAAAGGATCACAGCTCATAAAATTTTTTCAGAACAAATTGCTCAAGATTCATCAATATGTTATCTTGCTTGGAATCCAATTTTCAATTATTGCACACTTGAGATGTCAGGATTTTTAAAAGAATCCTTCCCTGAATAAATTAAGCTGTTGATAATATATATTCTTTACAAAACAGAATAAA
This sequence comes from Actinia tenebrosa, assembly GCF_009602425.1. Next base: position 92,309 of record NW_022261568.1, read on the forward strand.
ATATATGAGAAACAACAAAAAATATACTTAAGCAAAAATCCCATTACTAAAAGACTTTCAGTCTTATCCCACGAAATGAATACTGTAACATCTATCAAGCTACTCTTTATATAAATTGGCACAACAAAAAAAGAAAATTATTCCTAATAAAATAACATATAAAATTTTCATTCTTTTAAAAAAAATCAAATCGTTAAATCTGTTATTATCAAACAGAGATATTATTACTAAACATCATAAGGAATTCTATTTAGAATTATTACAAATATTAATTTTAAACATTTGCCAATCATCTTTATTTTTCAAAAAGGGAATTTAATCTTGAAGTTTGTTATTACTGAACTAACATATTATTATTACATATTATTATTATTATTACTAGATAGATAAATTGGTATCCAGAGGGGCAATGAATAATATCCTGAGTATTATTTTTTCATTTTTATAATCATCAAATACTAAACTGATATGTTCTATAATTATTATTTTAATATTAGTTATTTATTAGGAGTACTAAAATTATAAATTCCATGCATTATTTAAAAATATACACAACACAATTTAATGATTATTTTTGATAACATTTATCCTATTACCAATCCCTGGTGCCAAAATATTCAGGCATTAACAACAATTTGCAACTAGAATAAAAGATTTTTTCATCTATTTTTAAACCGTGCACTTAAATTCTTGGCTAAGCTAACATAGTGGCTATTAAGCGCAAGAAAAATATTCTTATTATATCATAATGTAAAATGGTTGGCTATGATAATGTATGGCAAGTGATTATTTAGCCAAAATAATACTTATTTTGAATTTTGAAATCATACATCTGTCAAGCTTTCACGGTAGAAATAACTTTGAAATTCTGCCTCTTTTTATACATTAACCTTATAAAAAAGTACGCCGATAAGAAATATTAAAAATTAGCTTAACTTATTTTAAAAATTACAATGTACATAGTCTGTGTTAAGTATAAAAACGTTTTCAAAATAAAAGAATTATCAGCGACACATTTTAAATTAATGAGCACGATTTCTTTCGATTTGTTCATCCTAACATCCTCCATTCTTTCATTCTGATTACTTCAAATCTGTGTTTTTAGAACACAAATCGGACTGAAAAGCTGGAATCGTTAGGATACATCTGGATTTTTTTAGATATGACAGCTTTTGATGTGGTTTATGTAAAGTAAAATATTAAAGAACAAACAAAAAAGAACATAATCTATGCTTATCCCGCGCTGTTGGATTTGAACCAATATTGTTTATGGATCACTTTAGAAAYATTGTTATTCCAGAAACAACCCACAACCTTAAGGAACTCAAGCATAAACGCATTAAACTGTTGGTGGTTTGAAGAAAGAAGAGTTTAAACTTATAATCAGAAGATAAATCTTTACCTCAAGATTATTATTATCAGGAGAATCAACGGCGATGGCTGAACGAAGATATTCTATCAACCTTGATACAGGAACAAAACCAGAGTTTTGAACATCACAGGCGTAAAAGAGACTATCGAGAATTGCTTCCTCTGTAATCCTGGACGAGTCTYTTAACTGTAGAAAGAATAATATTGGATAGGTCACAGTCATATACACACCACTGCGCATAAAGATAGAAAAACTGTAAACAAAGTATACGTTAAATGCGCGTAAAATTCAATCACACAAGGGTACGATTACAAGGCTTACAAGTCAAGCGCGACCTTTTCCCGCCATGTAAGAGTATTRAATAACTTCTAAGCCCTACCTCAGCCTCCATAGTCCCTTAGAAATTATATAAGGAAGGATTAATTCCAATGCCAGTCGTTCAGGTCAATAACCGTCGTGTTTTTGAAGTGTTCGCCACTCGTGCCAAAATGTTTTAGGAAGTTTTTCCTTCCTGTTTTTCCTCCATTTTGGCAGCCAAAAACACGAGAAGAAAAACCCTTTTCTCCGTATAAATAATTGAGGATTTGTGGATAAGAATTTAGGTGATAAAACCACAAAAGTTGAGGGTTATTCCTTGCATTTTTAGTGGAAAAACTGTTGAATAAAAGAGGTTAAATTAGCGCCGTATATTTGAAGAMAAGCAAGGTTAATGTAAGCACTGTCCATGTATGGTCATCCATTGTCTACATCACTAAATATGGACAAACTAGCGCGTCAAAATGTCACTTAGCAACACAAAAATGGCGGGAAAAGAAYACAGCCACGTTTTTCTAGGATAACTTAAGTAGAACCTCTATTATCCGGCCAACTATAAAGTGAAAAATCTCTTTTTACCGACCACTTGCAGAAGAGGATTTTTRCAGTAATTTATACCTCTTTTTAAGCAACAAACCTATAATTTGGCGACCAATTGTCAAAGTCTCAAGAGTCTGAAAGAGTTWTTTTTTGCACTTCTTGTGCTTGATTTATACCTATTTGGTGGCCAATTGTCAAAGAGAATTAAGTTATTTTTGAGTTTTTTGTACTAATTTATACCTGTATTAAGCGACCAATTGCCAGTCGAAGTTCAAAAAATGCTTTCGCATTCTAAAACCAGATATATAAAAGAAATTCACAATTCAGACTTGAAAGAGATTTTAAAAAACCTTTTGTATATGCTAAACAATGGCTGAATCTCAAGCGGTGAAAAAAGCCATGGTCACTAGTACTGAACTGCTTTGGCTTCTTTGGCTTAACCTACTCATGAAAGGCCAAACGTTACACATTTAATCAAATTGTTGCTGTATTTCCGTTATTCTACACTTCAATTCATTCTTTAAGCTTGTTCCTCTAAATGCTTAAAACTTCATATAACTTCCCTTTTATAGGTTTTGTTATATCACAAATAGAAAAATATCAAAATTCCCCCAGCTTTTTCCGTTTAAATCTTCTGATTTCGGTTGCTTTTTTCTTTTTCCCCAATTTACTTTTCTCTCTCTAAAACAGGTTGTAACATTGTACAAAACACAAGGACTCGCTCACCTGCTTACCAACCATCGAGTTCTGTCTATAATACATCAAATATTAATATAAAATGACACCATTAATAAGTTATCCCCACCGAAATGTTGTCAATATAACTTATATTTTTTTCCCAATTCTTACGAGTGGTTTCTGTACCCGAAAACGGCCATAGTATGAAACTCAGATCTGAAATTTAATTCTCAAATTTCCAGAAAAGTTTGACCATAAGAGTAGCTTAGTTAGCTCTACTGAATAGCCAATTAAAGATAACAAGTCMAAGATCAGAACCAGCTTTAAATTGGCCTCGACGTTTATTTACGGTAAGTTAAACAAAACACGAAAAAAAATACTATTTATTTTTTATCAGTATCGGGGCGTTTCTATTGCAGGTTTCTCATCCTTGCTAAAGTAAAGGTTGAGATATATTCCTTAGAACTGTACAAGTTTATTACCCGGTTTYGAAAGTCAATAATGGCAAAGTTGGGACATCTTGAATCGTCAGTCTATTTAATCAATCATATGATTTCTTTTYGAGTAGGTGAGCAGGTGAATTAAGAGGGAGGAAATGGGGGTACCCAATTTACAGTTAACTACTAAGGTAAACTGTTGGTAATTTTACGAGCGCTGGCCATAATATTAACTAAAATCAAGAAATATAAGTTAACTGTTAACTACTAATTTGAGGTCATTTGCCAGTTAACTATTTTTTTGCCAATTTTCGGTCAACTACAAACCATTGGCCACCAAAATTAATTGTCCTTGTTACTGTATTACATGACAGCTAAATCGAGTATAATAGCCGAGTTCTTAACTGATTTAGAATCAAAATCTCAAAACCAAGTTTCACCGGCAATTGATTTCTGACTGAAAATGAGCAAAACGTAAGACTAGAATCAAAAACCTTAAGCATTTTAATATTACACAATTTCATATTAATCCTGCTCCCGCTATGTGAGTGTATTTCGATGTTTAGTTTTCCTTAATATTTTCTTTCTTTACTTCTTCCTTTCATTCATTCTTTCTTTTTTCCTTCCTTCCTTCCTTTCTTTCTTTCTTTCTTTCTTTCTTTCTTCTGATTGTTCTGATATACCTTCTCAGATAATTCATACTTTCCTCCCTATCAAAAGCACTTAAATGATTTTTCTCTCTTTCAGGCTATTATCATGAAGATTGACCAAAAACTCACAACGAAGCATTCGATTCAAATAAACATTATGATTTTACATCGTGTTCTAATCCTCTTGATCTTGGCATCATGTGCTTTAGCCGGAACGCATGCGCAGTCACACGTTAAGCGGGACTTAACCAAGAGTGTACTCGATATATCAGCACTACACTCTGAAGCAGTTAATGAGATATCCACTGACAGAATACGACAAAATTTAGAGTAAGTTACTGKCCTACTAATTATTTAAATAACAATATCATTTAACAAAATCATGGATTATCGGTGAAATACTATTGTCGCTCAATATTGTCTTAGTAAATGAAAACGTGCCCCTTCGATATCGATTTATCGAACCCTAATATCCCTTTCAGGAACTAATCTAAGTCAAGGCACAGCTAACTCGCGAATCAAACTGCAAAACAATTAAACGTAGCTCGGGGCTGATCTAAGTCAGGGCATGGATCGAAACCTGAAACTACCTTTGGACTGATTAAGATAAGGGAACGGCTGACTCACAATTGAAATTGATGGAAGTGAATCAAACGTGATAGGCTTTGCAGAGGGAGAAAAACCGGAGAACCCGGAGAACCCGGAGAAAAAACCCTTGACCAAACGGCTAAAGGGAGCCGAAACCAAACTCCTCTCAAATTTGATGCCAACTGTCCAGGAATCAAACGGCCTAGAGCCCAGCTAGATGTGAGTGTTCTACTGACAAAGCCACCCTTGATTCACAATCACCAATCAATGTTAGAATTTACATCTTATTGTTGAACGATTGATTTCAGATATTACGCTGGAGCACCACACGTTGCAGGTTCAGAAGAAAACTACCAAAAAGCCCTAGAAATTCAAAAACGATTCGTTGAATACGGTTTTGACAAGGTCGAGATCAAGAAGTACAACGTTCTTCTATCGATTGCAGGATTACCAGGGTCGGTGACGCTAACAGATGAGACGGGMGTTGAGCTCTTTAGGAGCAGACCCTTTGAGAAAATATTAGATCCAGCTGAAAAYATGACCAATGTTGTGCCTCCGTACAGCGCGTTTTCACCGTCTGGTACCGTCGAGGTAAATTKATATGYTTTTTTTGCAAAATTGCTTCAAAATTTCTATATATGCAAATGAAAAACTTTTTYTCGCCTTTGCACATGCGCGCATGTCTAAACCTAACGTTGGTTATAAAACCGAAAACRAGTAAGCAAAAAACACGTCCCACATGGAAAAGAGTAGGTATGCGTATTATACGATCAGCGATACAATCAAAATATCGAGTATGCTGTTCATAGCAAGGGGTTAATCATCTACGGTCTAGGGGCCGACTAACCTCTCCCTTAGGCTTCGGCCGAGCTTCCTGATCAGTCTGTAATTCTCCGGATAGCGGTGTCGGGGTCGAAATCTCCGGCGTAGCCGYAAATGCTTCGCGCTGCCATACGACGGTTCAGCACTCGATGTCTGGAAGTATGGTCCTACATTTATTAAACAATAAGAATCATTAAGCTAAGACTACGCTTAGAAAACGCTAGGAACCAACAATTCACAAAAATGTGACTGACTGCGCATGCTCCTATTAATGAATTCCCATAATTGCACGCTTCATAAATAGTTGTTTTTCAAACTKATGGTAGATTGAAAATAAGTTGGATCTATTCTAATATTCAGGGCAAGCTAGTTTATGCGTATTTTGGTAGTTCAAAAGACTTCAAGAGGCTTAAAGAAAACGGAGTTAATGTGACGGGGAAAATTGCTATTATTAGATATGGCCGTGGGGGAAGGGGAAAGAAGGTAAGTAACCATCAAAATGTTGCTACTGGTCTTCCTGTGTCTGGTAAAATATTTGAAAACTGTGGAAGAGCTTATATCTCTTCTTTTCTGTCCAGTTCTATCTCTCTCTCTCTCTCTCTCTCTCTCTCTCTCTCTCTTTCTCACTCTGCCTCGGCCTAACCACAAGAAAACATGTTATCTCTTGTCTCGCCTTAAGGTCGATCGCGCAGCAAAGGAAGGAGCAATCGGTGTGATATTGTATGCCGACCCAGAAGACTTTGCGCGAGAAGGTCCCGACAAGGTATACCCAGACTACAACTGGCTACCCAGTACAGCGGTACCCCGGGGTTCCATAAAGGCATCTAAAGGTGGAGGTGACTTGCTGACCCCCTTCTACCCTGCTATTGGTAAGCAAATATCAAAATATCAAGCGTTATCAAAAAATCTTTTAAAATTTATCGATAACCCGAAACAGCCCCTGAGCTGATCTAAGTCAGGGCGCAGCCAACTCACAGTTGGAAGTGGAATTTAGCTGGATAGGCGGTTTCGTAGGAGTAGGTAAACCGGAGACAAAATCCTCGAATGAAGGGGGAGACCTAACAAACTATATATTAAGAATGCCTCTTTTCCCCCAAGAAGTAGMCTGCGTCGATGAAGTTTGCCTCTTGAAGCACCATCTCCATGGAATGTAATTTCAAGTGGAGATATTACTAACCATCCATTTTTTCCCAGATGGTATTTATCGGGAGCCACTTTCAGAGGTCATAAAGAAAGAATTTGCTGCAATACCTACCTTGCCAGTCTCTTACGGTGACGCTGCGCGCCTGTTGAGGTAAGAAATGGAACAATGCACTTCATAGTAAATATCCTTTAAATATTTCATGTTACTGCATGACGTCATGATAACATGACGTCATGATAACATGACGTCATATGCAGATTAAGAGCTCGTGTTTAGTACAATACGCCATAATTAAATGTCGACGTCATGTAAAGATAAAGACATGCTACATTGTTACATGACAGATAATACAAATAATACAGATAAAGTTCTCGTGTTTAGTACTTTGACAGGTCAACTACCMAAGTTCTACTGGAGAGGAGGGCTTCCTATTATCTATGGCGTACAGACTGATGACAGTGATAGAAGACGAGTGACTCTGACGGTCAACACTGAGACTGTGCG
>NW_022261569.1:19828-34315 GCF_009602425.1 Actinia tenebrosa
AGCATACAAGCCGTTGGGAGCGATAACCAATGAACCTTAAAATCAAATGGTTTCTATGCTCTAAACTTAAAGTTATTTAATCGTGACTCAAATGGCTTAATTTGAGAAAACAGATGACTAAGATTTAGTGTTAAGTGACTCTATATTATTATGATTGCGAAAAAACAGTAGGGATTTTAAGAGAAAATTCGTTTTGAAGTGATCGCGTGAAGTAAGCCATTTATGTCTTCATCCAAAGCGAGAATTGAATCAAAACAAAAGTAAAGGTTTATATATATAACGAAATGTTGATATTGATTTTATGAATTTTTATAGGGCTTAAATTAACATTGGTAATGGGAAATGTATGTTTTGTTTTATGTGTTTGTGCGTGTTGTAAGATATTATTTTAAAAAGCAATAATTTGATAGAACATTTACTTTATTTCCGAAGTTTATGGGTTGAGAAAGTTTGGGCTTCCTGTGGTTTTACGGACTTACAGTACGACTCGATGACATAGTGGCTTCGCCTCTACGAGGCAGTAGCCACAATAACGACATCMATTATTCTTATTTGTGTTTTCTTCAAATTACAGACAAAGTCATGAAAACACTTGTTTCCCAAGCTCGTGTCAAGTGTTCCTTCAAGAAAAAAACCAGTCTTCTTAACACAAATTCCATAAATCCAACAAAGAACAAGGCTTTCTCTTGTGGAACTTGGCAACAAAGATACGCCCAATTCCATCGCAATGCCCTTAAATCACCCGAAACAGCAAGATTCCTGGTATATACCTGCCTGGACAACAACTGTGGAGGTCTTGGGAATCGTATCTTTGGCATTGCATCTCTCTTGTATTTAGCTGTCCTTACCAATAGAGTATTTTTGATTCACTGGGAGGGAGCTACTAAATTAATAGATTGTCTGCAGCCAAGAAAAATTGAGTGGGATTATCCAATTAATCTATTGAAGATTGGAAATAAATCCAAGTACCATTATTGGGGTAGCAGTAGACCAAACTACAGTAAAAAGTACACCGACATAAGAGTTGAATCAGCCATAAAATTTAAACAATGGGTATCTAATACGAATTTTTCTGCCACACTAACTTTGCAGTACGAGCTCATAGGGACGATCCGGTACTTCGGCGACCAAGTTTTGAACAACAAATATCTAAAACTCAAGGCGATGAACTTAGACCTACCAAAGAAAGATTCAAACTTTCCGTTCGCAACTCTTGGATGTGCCTATGATTTTTTGTTCAAACCCACCAAAAATCTATCCTCGTTGATCCAAAAATATAGGAAGAGGTTAATGCCTGGGAATAGGGTTTCAAAACCTCGTAAAGCGATATGCATGCATATAAGGACGAGTGACTTTCAGTTCGGAGTGCGTAATATTCGAAGCATTCGCACAACTCAATTCAAGAATTTTTTCTCGTGTGCAGAAAAAGTTGAAAAGTACATTTACGAAAGTAATCTGCTTGACCTTGCGCCTAATGAAGAAATCAAATGGTTTCTGGCCACAGATAATGTAGACGTGAAAAACTACGCCAAAATGACCTACAAAGAAAAACTGTTCACTGTGGATTTCAAGCCAGAACATTTAGAATATTCTAAGAGGAAAGATACTCTTCGAATGATCTTAGTCGACATGGCGCTTCTCACCGAATGCGAGTTTTTTCTTGCTACTATTCATAGCAGTTTTAGTAACGTTATCACAGGTAGGAAAAGACACTCTATTGATACATTTGTATACGGCGAAGAGTGTGATGGTACAAGGCTTGCTAAAAAACTTAGTTCTATATCTTGAAGAAAGATTGAGTGCAGTAGTTCATTTGGTAATAGGGGGTGTCCGATCATGTGTTTTAAGACAGAACCGCAAAACCAATCATATTCCTCGAAATTTCATGGACTTCTGATCGATTGGTATGCGACTCTGAAATGGCTTTCCAAGCCCTGCAAGAGAATATGAAGTAAGTTCTTAATATTCTCTTGAAGCCCTGTGATTGGATATTTTCAGTTGTTAAAATTAAAGAATTAAGGGCAACAGTGCATGACATTACTTTAAAATAATAAAAAGGGCTTATCAGTAGAAACAATTTCCAGTCTCTATTACTTTTATGTTATGTTGTGCTATTTTTATAATTTCCCCGTTAAATTTTTAGTGGGAACCGGGCCCGTTTCGTTAATCAGAAAAGCCTGGCGACCACTTTGAGATGAATCCGCTTACCCGAGATCGCAGGCACAAAGTTTCACGAACGCATTAAACCTGTAGTATTTTTGGGCTTATGGTTCTTAGTTGAATTTCATTTATATAAACGTAACTTTCCAAGTGTTGTTGTATAAAGGAAAGAAATAATACTCAAGAGAATGGTACACCGTCTGAAATGGAAAAAAACAGTAAACATGCCTAGTTCATATATCACTTCTGATTGGTCAAGTTTATAAAAGTCTAACCAATGGAGATAGGGCTTGTTTGAAAATGAAACTCTACAATGCCAGTAAAAGACCGATAGGGCAGTGGTCACTTCCCTTGACACGTGACCTGATGACGCTGTCACAGACTTTAGGTACCAGTCTCTTTGACAGCACAAAATAGTCAAGACGCCTGGGGAAAAATGAGCAAATCAATCGTGAATAAATTGGCATCATTAATTTTTCAACCGACATCGGAAGATATTTAGGGGAGGGGTTGGGGCAACGTTTACGCCTATATTTTATACGATTATCTCACAGATCCAACCCTGAAACAACCTCTGGGCCGATCTWATTTAGCGCATGGCCAACTCATAGATCCAACACTGAAACAACCTATGGGCTAATCTAAATCAGGGCATGGCTAACTCACAGATTAAACCCTAAAACAACCTCTGGGCTTAACTAAGTCAGGGAATGGCTAACTCACAGATCAAACCCTGAAACAACCTCTGCGCTGATCTAAGTCAGGGCATGGCTAACTCCCCGAAAAAATTACTTATTTTCGCTTACCAGCCTACGTTTTTGGCTCTAGCATTCCTCATGTATGTCCAGAACGAGTAAGCACCCTTCTTGTCAGGGTAGAACTCCCTGAACGTATCGGTGAAACCCTCTTGCAGTAATTTACTAAAACCATTTCTTTCTTCTATCGTGAATCCAGCAGTTCGTTTGTTCGAGCCTGGGTTTGCCAAATCTGGAGAAGGGAATAAAATGGATTCGTTTGTTTTTTAACAATTATTCGCCGAAGGCGAAGTGAATATCGGGGAATATTTACCGAGACGCGAGTCTTCGAGAGGCGAGGTAAATATTCCCCAATAATCACTGAGCATGAGACAAATAATTGTTTAGTATAAATACACAGGTGATTCTTTCAAAAAAAGAAAAAAAAGAAGATAAAAGGCATTTTTTTCCGGTAACAGCAACAAAGTGCCTGGCCRCCATTTTGGATTATCGCTGGAGGTGATTATCGTGTGATAGTGTGAGTTTCTTGACCAAACAGCGCGCGAGATTTTCTATAATCACCTGTGTATTTTTAGTAAAGCTAGTTATAGCCATGTATCATTTAAAGTAATCCTCCCATCCATTAAAGGAAAGAAAGGGGCAAGGAGAAAACGAAGAAAGAAAAATAAAACACCAAAGAGATAGATGTGTTTTGAAAATAAAAAGTATAACAAAATTACAGTTAATAGAATTTACCGATAAAAACAAAGACAAAGATCTATATGTTAAGTGTATGCTACATCGAGTGTATAAGCAGATTAAAAAATCTGCCTTAGTTGGGTTCTCGCGGGACTCGAACCCAACTGAGGCAGATTTTTTAATCTGACCGAGTGACAAAAACACATTTCATAAAGACAAAGATGTTTAGCCATTTTCTTTCTTTCCATATTGATGGGTTGCAATCATTCCCAAGAGAGTTAAAAGACAAAAACATGGCGGCCATTGTGGTGCCATTAACAATGGATGCTAATGAGAAATCTTYTGTTAAATGGCACCAACATGGCCGCGATGACGTAACGTGCAAACGAAGAATAGCTCGCCCTGTACTCGTTCACTAGGTTACGCTGGCTTCACATGTAATCAACTAAGTCGTTTTTTCAATTGTATCACCATATTCCCTGTATGATGATGGGTCTAAGATCCGAAAGCTCGGAAAACAATAAAAATTTGTAAAAGAAACAACAACTCGGAATATTATATATTTACAGTGCTTCTAAATAATGCGAGGAATTCACATTTTAAGCGCTAGCCGTCACGTGGTAWCAAACGTGTTGAATTGTGTTACGACCACTAAAAGTTTCGGACATCGTTCTCGGATTCCCGACATACAAATTCCCCGTACCCATATCGATTTCTTTAGTTAGCTCTCTAAACAGCAGTAAGAAAAGCTTCAATCAAGTTAGTTTGTTTTTAGAGAGTTAACTAAACAAACCAAGTAAATTATTTGATTTAAAGTCGGTACATTCGTACGGAAATCCGAGAACAATGTCCGAACTACTTAGTGACCTTAACACCATCTAACACCATTTATACCACGTGTAATTGCACAATTTGACGTTGCTACAAAACAGGTTATTGGTGTCAATCAAAGTGTCAAGCAAAGTATTTCCATGACAATATCGTGGAGGCTTTTGCGCTTGGACATGCTAGTAAAAGTAAGTTTACATGACAATGTCGGAAGAGGCAGAGGTTTCAAGGACAAGCGTCTTTGGAATGTCATGGAAACGCTGTGATTGACGTCCACCATACCTATTTCTTTGTGTGCCACATTCAAGTCTCCACACAATATTACAGGTTTTGTCTTGTCCAGTTTCTTGAGGTAAGCTGTTAAGTCTACGTCCCACTTCTGTCGGTATTCAAGTCTAAACAAAAACCGAAAAAAAAAATTGTCAAGGAGCTTGGAATTTTGCCCAACATATCAAGCTTTACTCTATATGCTTAGTGTCGAAGTTGGGGTAGAGAAAGCTCACTCCATATATGGTATGAAGTAGAGAGAATAAGAGAAAAATATCAAATGCCCTTGGCAGGATTCGAACCCACGTCTTCGGTATTCTAGTCCGATGTGTTAACCACTACACTACAAGGACCAACCACGCTGGTAACGCAGCCAGAATATGAAATGTCCTGCCAAGGGCATTTGATATTTTTCTCTTATTCTCTCTACTTCATTATATACACACCGAACGCATAATTTATTACTATTATACTATGTCTATCCTTTGTGTACATATTTACGGTGTTCAACGTACCTATRAAAAAATATATATATCGCTCTGGGATCCTAACGATAACCCTACATTTCATATTCTGGCTGCGTTACCAGCGTGGTTGGTCCTTGTAGTGTAGTGGTTAACACATCGGACTACAATACCGAAGACGTGGGTTCGAATCCTGCCAAGGGCATTTGATATTTTTCTCTTATTCTCTCTACTTCATTATATACACACCGAACGCATAATTTATTACTACCATATATGGTATGATCAATTCCATATTTGCATTGTTCGGAAAAGCGGCAAACAAAAAGGCCATCGTTTTATAACGAATTCGACATGAACATTTTTGAAGAAGAAAAGAAAAGAAAAAAAAAGAATAGTCAAAAAAGAAAAACTTTGGAAAATCGAGGAAGGATACGGAGACGATGTTAACGCGTGGGTCTGCCTCGCAGACAACAGACACAGGGAAATACGACACTCAATGTTTGATATGAATAGCCTAATTTTCAAATTTCCTCAAAATATATTTGAAAGCCTTTAAGACAATAACTAATCCTACAAAATTTCAAAGAAGGCTATGAACAGGTCCCTCGCTTCTTAGCCACCACAGAAAGCCCATGTAATGTAAACTGATCAAAAATGACTTACCTTGGTAAACCACGCCCAGAATTAGGAACATCTGAACAAATAAAAAAAAATTCATTATATTAAAGATTTCATTATAAGGAGGATGCTTTCTCTAAAAAAAGGAAAATCAACTATATTTAGGAAGGAGGTCATCATGGCAGTCGCAAATGATGGCCATTTATGCTTCTTAACGTCTCTGAAAGAGACGGGACTTCCATTTTATGATTCAGGGAATTTTAACATTTGAAAAGAAAGTTCACTTGTGAAACACTTCTACAAATGGAATAATTTTTTGTTCTTTGGACAAAACACTTCAGTTCAGCCCCCAGGCCATCCAAGTCTGCACACGTAATATTTTTCGTTTGGGTTCATAACTTTAGAATTTGATGGGGATGGAGCGGGCTGAAAATAACGGCTGGCCATTGGACAATTTCCTGCCAGAATTGGAACTCATCCAGTCAAAACTTTGCCATGCTGTTAATTTTAGCCAGTAATACCAAGCTAGAAATGACTAGTAACTAATATAAAACTATGTGCAGAAACTACAGCCTCGACAAAATATTATTCGTGGTCACTGAATGGAACTGTAAATTGGAGCATTGAGATCTAACTGACATAGGGAGACATTAATGATAAGACTTACAAGCATTGACGAGGTAAAAGTCTTTGTATTCTGCCGTGATAACCCGACCTTCATTATCATGCTCTTCGATCCCTGGAAAGATTCAAGTTGAAACGAATTGATCTGATGGGTTCCCTGTACCTTTATTGTCTATCTCTCTGTTTTCAAAAATATGCATCTACCAATGTTTAGGCTGCGTTAATAATGTATGGCAGAGGGGGGGCAGGTGAAATTTAGGGGGGATCAGAAAAAATTTTACCAGTAAAATGGGGGGGGGAGGGGGTTTGAACATTTTTTTCAAAGAATTGGGGGGGATGCAAAATTTTAAGAAGAAGCTACTAGAGACTGCCCAGGGGGATAGTTATATTTTGGGGGATTTCAAGGGGGGTGGGGGGTCTTAAGAATTTTTTTGTCATTTAAAGATTTCACCTGCCCTTTCATTTGAATGATTCTTATCTTACCAATGCCATTTACTACTTCCAGGGGCTCTTTTTTGCTAAAAATTCTGAGGAATAAAATAATTGAGGTATGTAAAAATCATAGTGAAGATACAGACACACATAKAAGGCCATTCAGTTGCCAGTCATGATCATTGTACAAATTAGCCTTAGTTTGATCATATCTTGTTTTTGGCTCAATATTATTGGTCAAAATGACCAAGATTTGACTAAGCAAGTTCCAATATTCTGACCAGACATTACCTGGCATAAAATAATTCCTTTGTCTTACAAATCAAATTGGTTTGGTAATGTTTATTTAAAATAATGACAGATCAATGGACAATGATATACCAGAATTTGCCTTGCCTGTCATTTTGACCAATAACATTAGCCAGAAACAAGGTTTAGATAACTCCATCAATGCAACCTTTTCGATGTAAACTTTTCATCATGAGATGCAAAAAAGATGTAAATCATAAAATATAAATCATGTTGTAGAAAAATCTCGTGTAGCACACTTAGTGTGCTACTCTTTAAGTTGTAAATAAATATATAAAAAAATAAAAAAATAAAAAATAAAAAATAAAAAAACTCCATCAATGCGGACACCCCTATAAGGCTAAATAGACCTCCTCAGCTCAGGTGTGATGTTGTCCCATTTCAGACCACCTGTCATTCCCTAGAGTATCCTTTCTTTGTTTAACAGTTGCACTCAGTTGCACATGAGAAGACACATGAATATGGATGTGACTCCAACAAAGAATCTTATTCTCAAGGGAATGACACGTGGTCTGAAATGGGACAACATTAGTCCGAGCTGAGGAGGTCTTTTGCCCATATTTCATGTAAAGAAACTTCCTCTAAGACGGACACCTCTATTAGCCATTCAAAGGTTGAGTAAAAAACTGGGTCATGTTGGGGGACACTAAGAGCTGGTCCTGAAAGTGTTGCCTTAGAGAGGGTTTGCTGTCCTGGGGGGTTGGGGGGGGGGTACTCCACCAGGATTCGGGTAGGGGTGTTCTGCTGTGATTCTGAAAGGGGTACCCTGTTTATGACAAAAGATATAATAAGGCATAAAGAAAGATAGAGTGCATTCAGTCAAACTGTTGAATAGTTTATGTCACCTAAATTAGATAAGTTAGTTACTATTTTAGCTGACCTCACATAAATTTGAAACTACGAGTAAACAGCTACTGAGATCAGGGGGAGAAACRATGATACAAATGAATGTATTCACTCATTCTCTCGTAAAACAACCCCCCGGATTAGCATGACCGTTATTTGGCGCGCTTTTACTATTTTAGGTGACGTCAACTAAATAGTTATCTAAGTTAGATACATTTATCTAACTATTCAACAGTTTGACTGAATGCGATAAACTCAGGAAGAACTTAGAACTTGAGTGAAATTGCATACCCTATTTATGACCAAGCTAAAACTATGGAGTAATTTGGCTGGTTATCAACAGGTGGCTGATCAGCCATTATTTTAGCATTATACATCGTCTTACCCGACACCAGAATATCCCTTCTGATCAGCAGAGTTCAGGTACATGTGATATCCTGAAAATTTTGCTTCCTTTGAAGAAAAATTCACTCAAATTACAAAACTAAACATATCTAAAAATAAATACTTTGGCCATTTGACTTAAGCACAACAAGCTAATGAAGGATGGTCTGAAATGGGAAAATGTGCGCCAAAAAAATTACTTAGTTTATGGAAGATAACACTTGACAGTAATTCAACTGATAAATTTGTGGTCCTCTTTTAACGTCATTAGTTAATTAGGAATGGGACGTCCATTAACATGGTCATCCGAGCCACTTGAAAGTCTAACCATTTGCAGATGTAATTACGAGGGCAGCACCTTCTCATTTAAGACCCTGAGTGTTGGATGGCCGAGGCTTGAAACCACTACCTCCCGCACAACAGACTGAGGCTCTTACCAACTCAGCTAACCGGGTGGCCATAAGCTAATTAAGCAGTATATTAAAATACACCTGTGTAGTATTTCTTTTTGCATTGATTAATCCAGTCTCACGGCTTGCTACCCACCTTAGGGAAATCTTTTTTATCACATTTTATCTCCTGCAAACATAATATGTCTGGCTTTTCTCGCATGATGTAAGAGCTTGGTTTGCATTTCTGTGAAAAAATATTTCAATATGTAATTTTGTAGAAAAAGGGTTGATTTTACATAATATTTCAAAGTCGACAATGAGGACTGGACAGGATTTCAAGTCCAAGCAATTAGTTCCAGTCCGGGGGACAGCCGAGTGCTCATGCTCATGCTCATTAATTATTCGACTTGGAGTAACTGGAACAAAATTAATTCAGTCCTAGGACTAAATTAATTTTGTTCCAGTTACTACAGACTGAATTCAAACCTTTCACAGGACTTTACCAGGTTCCAAGTAACATCATGTGACCCAAAAATAGCCCATTGATTGGCTGGTTTGCTCATGAATTATTAATAAATATGAGAATTAAAAGTAAAACTGTGAGTAAAGATATCTACTTACCAACCATGCTCTCACACCATTGACGTTCCATGAAGATATCTTAAAATTACTATGTCTGAGGGACAAAAATTAGAGGAATAATAAAACAGAAAAAATAAAACAAAAAGCATACTRTAGCAATACCATTTTGTTCCATATCCACAATTCCAAGAATGTATTACTGTAATGGGAAGAAAGAGTTTCCACACAGCAGCTGTAAAACTTTGAATAGGTTGCTTGCATTATTAATAGCATCATTWACTACCACTACCAGAATCCCTTGCACACCTTCTATTGCTCAGAAAAGTCATTAAGTTATTAAACAATATTGTAGTTAAGCTCAAAATTCAAACAGTGTTTGTGTTTGTATTGGAGTTTGAAAGATTCACAATTGGTGGTTATTAAAAAGAATTGGCCACACACGGTCAATATTGACTGGCAGTGCGTCATGTCACTCCAAAGAAACAACACAGTGCATGGCCATTTCAATCGACCAAATTACGCAAAGATAGCAGCCAACTTGAACACACTTGCTATTTTGGYTGCTACACAACTACACATATGACTACAAATTGTTTATTTACAAAGAAATTATTTAYCACTAATGAATTAATATCATCCAATAATTGTATTGTATCGTAAACAATGTGGAATAAAGTGAACTTGAACTTGAACTTCAGTTAATTAGCACCAATTGCCCTACTATTCTCATTAGAAAATACAAATTTCAATAAGAAAGAAAATTCTCATTTTGATAGTAGTTGTAAAATGACGCCATCATGCAAATGGCCTATTCTCTGCATTTTCCTATAGCCCATTATGCTTTGCATTTTGGGGTATTGTGGTCAAAAAACTGTCAGAAAATAATATCTCATTTTWAAATCAATTTCCAATAATTTATCCAAATTTATTAACCCTGTTTTCATTGCATCTTGCTGAATGAAATGAGAAAAATGAAGAAAAATATGTCAATAAAATTTGGCCAATCAAACATTGTGGTCTAGTGTATTAAAGCGTGCTTCACACTAGCATCGGAATCAGAATCGGAAACAACATACTCTGACTTAATATCGCATTTATCACCAGTATAAAGAAAGACAAGCATTGTTAATGAACAGTACACTACTCTGCGTATGTTGCTTACAATTTTGATTCCGACGCTAGTGTGAAACAGGGTTAAATAGAGGATATTACATGGGCGCGCGGAGATACGAATTTTATCTTCGAGTGTTGAAAAGATCTCTCACGAGTGAGCGCAGTGAACGAGTGAGAGATTTTCAACACGAGAAGATAAATTTCGTATCTCCAAGCGGCCAYGTAATATTCTGTTTATTATATAATTATCAATGAAGTATGTTTTGGCTTTTTCGGGCAATTCTTTCCGTGTATTTTTGAATAGCCATCGCAATGGTGTTATTTTCACACGTGAAAATAACATGTTATTTTCACATGTGAAGATATCAATTTTTCGAAATAGAGAAAGATAGATATTTCATTGGTAATTATATAATAAAAAGCAGTATTTACTTGTCTCCTCTTTTCACGCAATCTTCTGTTAAATCCAATTCCTCAGAGCCAGAACTTTCAGCACTATTTTCTTCTATATTTTTCTTGGATTTTTTGCTAGGTTTTGCTTCTTCATCTCCTGAACTGTCTTTTGATCTTTTACTTCCCTACAGAGTATAAAATTTTTGAAGTATTTGTGCCGTCAATATATGCAAGATTATGGTAGTTGTAACTTGTGTTTAATGGAAGAAGAAAAAGAGTAAAATTCCAAAAATGGTATTTTTATCTCATTTTATTATTTTCTAAATTATCCAATCCTTGAAATTTAACAAACCCCAAAACAACCTCTGGGCTGACCAAAATAATGGCTAACTCACAGATAGAACCCTGAAACAACCTCTGGCCCGATCCAGGGCTCGAAATAGAAAAAAATGTAGCCTGCCATAGTAAAGGAGCATGGTAAAAGGAGGTCATTCCAGTAAATTTTGCATGCCATTTTACTATTCATTTGGCAGTGCATTGATGAAAATAATATTTCCATGGTCCATATTAAGTGGTTTGAATGATATGAAAAACATCGCATTAGAGCCAGCACAAACCAAAATACTCTTTCCCAACAGATGTCTTTTGAATTAATTTTGTAAAAGAATATCAACAACAGAAGTGAAGACAAACATCTAAAACGTTTTCACAAATATACCATAAACAAAACAGGTGTAAAAAAGTCGGAATGAAAATACCATTTACTGGGAAAGAAATAATTTTCAAAATCAAAATGTTGTTTGATCTTCGAGAGGGCATAAAGGGCACTTAACATATGATCTCATCGATCAATTACTCCACGATGTCTAAGCGTAAACAGTTAAAAATTATTGTCTAGCTCTTATCCTATTTTATTTTACCTAAAATGCTCAAATTAAAAAAGCCGAATATTTCATCTAAACATAAACAGCTTGGAGCTACACGGTAATGGAATCCAGGTTCCAGCTGGGCTTAAATTTTGGCAGGAGATGAATAACTAAACTGGGATTGTAGTCGACCACGCTCAGAGTTGCAAAGATGCGAAACATTGAAGACCAAATCGACAAATTTATAATTCCAATATAAGATAAAACCCTTAAAATGGGAGCAGAAGATAAAAGGTAAGAGAAAATAGCATAAATTATAAGCTTAAGGGTTAAAATTATCAAGGATTTAGATTCAAATGCCTAAGCTACTTATAACTTTAAGAGGAAAAAAACCATTGACAGGTAGCGACAGGTTAAAAAATGCTCAGCAAAAAATGCTAAATTTTTCCCTCACCTTTGCTTTAGTTTTCGGAGGCATACTGTAATGTGTAAGGCTTCTTATTTTCGAGAAAAAAGATAATTTTAAGGCAGGATTTCTTAGTTGTAAACAGGAAAATATTTGGCGGGAAATCAAAAGCATGTTTTGCACAGGCGTTGCTAGCTTACGACCGAGTGGGACACGAGACGAGTGCTGAATTTTTCGAATTTCACAGCTTATTTTGGATGAGAAAAAAAATGTATCATATTGATCAAGAATTTATTGTTTTCAAGCACATTTTAAAATTTAGTCTGGTTTATAAATAATTTGTAGTAAATAGTGTGACGCTTCGGACGGGAGGGGCTGGAACCACTTATTCCGTATTTTAAAATCAAAACATTGCTATGATACACACCTGGCATTAATATTTATCACCACCATCATTCATCATTAAAATCATTTTTGCTATCATTATCATCGCTATTAACCACCCCTTCGCCTTTTCACCTTTTCTGATCATCACCGCCATTGTCATTATCAACGACATCATTATCATCATAGTCTTCATGAATCATCCGGGGGGAGGGGGGGAGGTACTCCTCCAATATTGGAAATGGGCGAGGATGCCACAAAATTTAAAAAACCACCAAAGAGTAAGCCAGTACCTCTTCATACTGAGGGTTTTGTCAGAGTAACAAGATGCCCAAGCCGATTATACTAATGACTGCCCGTACCAGTTCGGGTGTTTGTCAGATGATAAGATACCCGAGATTATATTGAGGACAGCCAGAATGACAGTTGTAATTCAGGATATCTATTTTCAGACCATAGATAATTGGTACCTTTTAGGTGTGAAAATCATTAGTTGCCACGCCCAAATGTACAAGACTCCAGGTCAACTAAAGAAGACCCAGGTCAACTAGACAAGACCCAGGTCAACTAGACAAGACATAGGTACCCTTTAAGGGTCATTTTTTAAAAATTTCCGTGGGAGTCCCCCACAGATTCAAGGATTTAAGGGTTGAATAAAAAACCTGTTCGCTGGCTATAAGATTTGACTCTGGCCTGCACCGTAAATCACACTCACAAATCAAACTTTCTTTTCTTGCGAACAGCTTGAAGAGTATTTATTAAAGCTCCCTAACGTGGTTTGCCTTTTATAAGACCAGGCCTAAGGGCATGTTGATGTTTTTAGAAATATTTTAGGACGTGCAAAGTTCATAGAAAGCTAAAAAGCTGTTTGTAAATTATTTTGGAAATTACGTACGTAGGGGTTGATGAACCATCAATCCCTCCCTCCCTCCCTCCCTCCCCGCTCCCTCCCTGCCTCCACCCATCCGTCCATCTATCCATAAATCCATCTATCCATCCTAAGCCTAATCTCTGCAAATCTTATTCAAAAATTATCGCTACCACGCCTTTGGGCAAAACATATGGTGCTTGCCTTTTTAACTAATGCGTCTCACATTTTGAACGCATCATTGCAATCTGATAAAAGATCAAAGCCTCTAGCGTTGTGAACACCTTTTTCAACACTCAAACACTCCCTATGTTTTGGAAATCTAAAACATCTTTTGACAAGCAAGAGAAGGGGGTTCAAATGGATTGATTAAAGCCTTAGGTTGCAAACACGGGCTCAACTTTCATTCATTCCATGAATATTTCTGACTTGGTAAATACTAAAGTAAGTGCGACCGATGTTTACATTTTTCCATTTCAATATTACCAACTTTTTAGCTTGTTTTAGTTTGAATAATGAAATCTTGATGTTTTGACCTTCACTTAAAGATTCCTAGCTCTTGCTGGGAACGATTTCAATGGCCTTTAAGTGGTTTGATGCTCGCGGACGTTCTATCAATAAATCTACCTTATTCCATTTCATTGAATTTACTCAAACACCCTTCCTCTTCAAGAAGGATTTGAATTTCGTTCTCTTTATTATATAAAATACATTATTTCTGATAGAAGTTTCTTCTGTCTATTTTGTTTAGAACTAGTTTGAGCGTTTGTAATGAAAATATTTTAAAYTTGCGGCAGTAACAATAAACCTTTGAAGATAGTGTCGTTATGGAAGTCAGGTTACAAATCCCAAACACTGGTGTTCACATCATTGCCGGACCAAAATACATTCGGAGAAAAATATCTTTAATAACAAAACTGAAGAATAACAAAAATATCATATAATTAGTACAAATAATGGAATTAATCCCGGAACTCCTACTTTATTATCTTCAACATTTTCAAGAAGAAGCAGAATTCACGGAGGTAGTCATCAGAAACTAAGACGTCGTTAAACTATTGACAGATGTACATGTTAGCATGTTAGATAGAAAAGAATTAGATGAAAAATAGTCT
>NW_022261569.1:34329-57114 GCF_009602425.1 Actinia tenebrosa
TTGAACAAATGCGATAAACCAGTTGTATGCCAGCCTGTACAGATCTGTCATTACCTGTCAAAACTGGACAAGTCAGATAGCCATAGGTCGCGTTTTTAGCCAATCATCGCATAGATCAAATTTGTTTACGTGAGTTTGACGACAGACAAATCTTTTTTTTTTTTTTTTTTTTTTTTTTTTTTTTTTTTTTTTTTTTTTTTTTTTTTGTCGCTACTTGTTCTACAAATTTCATATTGAGGATAAATAAAGAAGATAAAAAACATAAGATTGTAGCTGCTTTCAATTCTTTGAAGTGTGTCAGTGTCTAAATCCTTCCGTAGCTTATCGATATATTCATGCAATTAATTACGTTGGTCAAAAAGAAGTTATCGAAAATGAAAGCGTCAGAAGCAAGGTAAAATTTGAGAGTGTTCAATAAAATCTTACATTGACTAGCTCTTATATCTTACTAATCATGTTGTAATTTTAATCTAAGCATCCTCTAGCTCTTTTCCGCCTTGATACTGAACTTCTAATTCAAGAACTAGACAACCACTATCGCTTTTTATTATTTTATTCCTTATTATAATTACAAACTCTTTGATGTTTACATTACATTATTAAGTCCGATATGTGAAAATAGATGTATTGATAAACTTATCGAAAAGAGAAATCGTGCTGTAAGCTAGTTCCTAATTAAACATCCAACAGAGCTTAATAGTTCAAAACACAGATAAAAGATGTTTAACAAGATTAAACGAAGAAACTATTAGCTGGGCTGCTATCGCATCATGAAGGAGGAGACTATTCTATGTTGCACGCTGATTGGTTAAAAAAAACCCACATCAATTTCGAGCTAGGAGATGATTGGATATGATGATTTGTGCTGATTCTTTTGTGAAGATTTAATTGATTGGCTATCATTGATTCGCATCAACTTCAGGTTGTGCACTGATTGGTTGATCTTCGGCGAGATTTGATATGCTAAGCGGCGATTGGACGACCGTGAATGGACAACGACGATCTAGCGAAATCGTCTTGCGTTTATTTTATGGTAAACACCGATTGGTTGAATACTCCAGTTTCGAGTTCTCTTTGCTCAGTCTTAGTCTCGTTTATGCGTTATAATATTCAGCTATTCAACCAAAACCCGTGGCATTTTAACAACTCGTATTGTTCCGTAGTACGTACATTCCTTACTTAAAGAACACATTTGTACACAATCGAAGCTAAGACTGAGCAAAGGCGAACTCGAAATGGTAGTATTGCATGCACGCGCATTTATTTAGTACTAAGATTGGACAAATTTTGTGCATAATACTGATTAGATAAAGCGGAGTTTTTTCGTGCTTTATGCTGTAGATTGAACGAATTGCACGCGGTCGAGTCCATTTCGTGCTGAACAGTGATTGGATGAATTCGACTACCTAGCACTCGAAAAACAAAATAAAAGTAAGCCAGCCTTTCTTTCTGCCAACATAATTTTTATTAATTTTACGCCCTGAATAGCCAAATTACCGTTACATACAATACCTAGTTTGATGAGACCTGTCACTTTCTTCGTTATTATTAATCTGCTCCTCGGGTAAAAGCTTTTGGTGTCGGAAATGAATCAAAAAGATTAAATAGAGGCTTTGAACTCCTATCACGTGATAGCAGCCATGACTGGAGGCAGGAACAATTGAATCTGGTCTAATCTAGTTTACATGAGAAAGAATTCAGTCTTCCAGGGGGAAAAGGTTTGTGCCTCTTTCGTGGCTGTTATCACATGACGGTGCACTATTAAACTTCTATATGCTAAAACTTTCCATACCAAAATACCATTTTCTGTCGTATAGCATTGTAGCACAGGAGAAACTTATCTATCTTGGATGCGAGACTGATGACAGGAAAATAAAATAGAGATGGCACAAGTTATATAGAGAAAAATTGTTGTTGTTGTTTTGTCTTTTTGTTGTTTTGTTGTTGTTGTTGTTGTTTTGTTGTTTTTTTTTGTTGCTATTTTTCCATTAGCCTCACATACAACATGATTGCAAAGTTATCGCTCTATTTTCCCCCTGTAGATTTCTTGTCGAGAAAAAATAGAGTTACTTAGGGAAAAAACTGAGACCTGCGGCAAGGGAAGATCTTAATATATGGAACCAATTTGATAATCTTCAAAAGATCACGATAAATCATCAAAATATCTAGGTGCCGGGGGAGACGTACGGCTAAAAAGCCCTTCAAATGAACTTGCAAAGTGTAACATGACTTCGGAATAATCAATAAGATTAGTTCCAGTCGTATATTGAGGTGCCTCGAGATGGTAGCTCAATTACAACGGATATTAAGCTATGAAATGTAGTGACATCTAAAAATCCATAAACAAAATACGTCTGACTTTCTCGTTCATACTCAGCCATACCAAATGAGCACCAAAATGTTTCGGCTTCCGAGGGTAGCCTTTGAAAGGTGAGTCAAAAAAATGCAAAATTCAATTTATAATTCGTTCTATTTTTGTAGCATTTTTAGCTTTTGCTGGAGGGGCATTAAAGTAGCATTTCAGTTATTACGTTTAAAGCAAGAAAATATTACTTCATATTGTCTTGGTTTTAAAGACAAACTCTGAGTAAAGATTTAATTTCTTTTTCGACTATAGAAAAACCTTTTCAAGTTAGGAAGCCACTGAAAATGCCTCGCTTTTGAGAACAATTTTCTTATTTTATTTATTTATTTTTTATTTCCTATGAATATTTTTCTTGAGAAAAAATAGTATAGCAACGATTTTATGATTTCAATGACAAATTTTTCGAGATAAAATACTTGAATAAACCAGAAAATGAGCGAGAGTAGTGGTTTTGAATTTCACTCATTTTGATCGTACATTATAGTCGGTGAGATGGTAATCTTCAACGTATCAGACTGGAAGATGGGCTTATAGTTCATGGCATCAAATCTACGGCAAATAATCCTATTAAACTAATCCTCTCCCACTAAAATATCTTATGAGGGTAATTAGATTTTCATCATTAAAACGGATTTTTCCTTGATGATTTCAAACCCGAAACTCCATATTTTAATTTTCTTTAACTTTTTGATGACGCTTCGTGTTTGAAAAAGTAGTCCCCTTATTTAAGTACTTCCCTTTCAATTATCTTGTGTTTATTTGTTTTCTGTATACTTTTATCGACTCTCATGTTATTGAATTTAGGGTTTTTAAACTCATAAWTTAAAATAAGTTTAACACTGATATGATTCGTTAGCCGTCCAAGCTGTGAAAGAACTTCCGACATGACAGAGACGAAAAGTCGCGAAATATTATCATCAGCCTCAAAAACTAATTACTATGTAGCTTTTTCGATTAGTGTTAGCGCGAAACTGTTTTAGTGATAGCGCCAGCGCGCTCTCCATGCCGCAAATTGTAGGAAATTTCTGCGCAAGTTTTTTGTCGCGAAAGCAATTCTTTTGAAAAGTGTATCRAAGCAAATGATGGCGGTAATTTTTGAAATTCGAGTTGAACAACCGTCAGTCATCATACGCGTAGTTACGAGGATGAGACTTAAATTCAAGCAAGAGAATATTAATTAACTTAATATTCTCTTCTCCATCTGGTTACCAAGATGCAATATACAAATGTATAGCTGCAAAAATTCAAGCAATCCGCATTTCCAATATTTCAATCTATAGATTATGTCACCTGTTACTGACGTGCAGAAACCTTCAGCCTTCATGATGTATATAATATTGTAACTCAGTCAGGTCGAACCACGTCGTCTTTACCAAACAGAGTACAGTAGAATGTTGACTGAGCCCGGGACTGTCAAAGCTTCTACGAGAGCTACACAACGTAGTCTTTACAATTACTGTGACGTGCTAAAATGGACACCTATAATAACCACCTCTTTGCTTTCTAAACTTCAGTTGTGGACTCGATATTTTCCCTACAGTTAAGCTAGTACATACAATAAATTTTCCCTTAGATATTTTTCCTGCCATTATTTTATTTTAAAACTTCAACAAACTTCAACAAACCATTTAATCTTAGTAGTGATTTTGCCCTCGAGTAATGATCGTTATTTAACTTTAAATTTAATGGACTAAACTGAACACAATTCTTCATCAAGGCGAATGCCACACGCAGTAATGAAAATTAGAAACGCAATATTTTGGCTGTAATACAATACGGTCGATATTGGCCGACCTCAAACGAGAAACCAACGCTTATCTGGGCACAGTTTCAAAGTTTCAGTACTGATTTAAAATGGTCTATTGGTGATCATTTATCATAATTTCCTGAAGCTTCTATCCTTTCTACATCGTGTTCAATCGACAACCACTCTTCATCTATCTCAAGAAGGTGGAAAACAGAGTTAATGAATAGGGGTAAATAGACCCCCACATGGTAAAGACATGAGCTATAAATCTAATATTGCGCTAAATGTGGCTTTCAAGATTTATTGTACTCTCATCCTGTCGAACACAATAGCAAACAATATCTACTCAGCAAACTGAAGATGGAATAATAATATCAACTAAAATGGGAACTGGGACTGGAATAATATTTTGATCGCTATTAATCCCTCGCGGTCACTAACACCACAGGACGCCCACGAAGCTTAATATTCATTTATAGTATAGTATTGAAAAGCTTTAAAGATTTATCGTTCCCTCATCCTTTCAAATGTAATAAAAAACAATATCAACTAAACTGAGACCGAAATAACAATTTTATGGTTACTAATCCTTTGCGGTAACAARCACCACAGGACGCCCAGTTTCTCATATTTTGATTATTACGAAATCAACGTACAACTTCGATTTTTGCCGGGCACTATGACGCGTAAAATGAATGTTCTATTCTATCATTTGTTTTTGAGATTACTATTTWAAAAAATACTAGTAGTCAAAAGATWAAGCAATTTATTAAATYTATTGATAAGATTACGGATAAAACGCGTAGATTTAAGAACACGACGTTTCGGCGACACCAGGGAAAAACGTTTGCTCATGCGTGCTCTTCAGCACGTTCTCTAAGAATTTTGAAAAGTTTGAGTGAGAAAATAAATGTTTGTTTTCTCCAAGTATACAAAAAATTTCGCGAGTATACTTTTGCAGACCAAGATACKGTATTAACAAACACAATATGAAAGAATTACCCTTAAGTTTCAAGCATGGACACTAAGTTTTGACATTTTGTGAAGTCCAATTTATCAGGCATGTTTGAAAGTCAAGTTTACCATATGTTTTGAATAATTTGCATACGGATTCAGAGCATGCGCACTCGTGTCCGTTTCGGCTATAACTAGTGACAGCCTTTTATCAGAATGAATTCTGTTCTTAAATACTCTACGCGTTATATATATATATACTATTAAGCAATTCAATTATTTGAAATACTCAGTTTGTTTTYTTATATATGTTTTGCAAAATTATTTTTAGGTAAATTCTGAAAAGAATTTCCATGTTGCGGGAATATTAAAAAAATAATATAAATACGAAGAAAATTCCGTATGTGACGCAGGCTACGGGAATATTAAATTGTAAGTGTAATTGAGAGTTAGTAGGACTTTCAAAGGAATGTTACTAAGATGTGGGTGGGCTCCAAAAATAGCAGCAACACAAAACTTAACTCAAACTTTTTCCTTGATAAATCGTTTCTTTGAAAATGCATGAGACTCCATTGTTGAATTCTCTCAATTTTCCTGTATTTACCAAACATGACACTCTCGTCTGATTTATTGTATCGCCGTTTGGTTTCACCTAGAATTTCAAAATTTATGTTTATAAACTAGCAAAATATACTGAGCAAAAACTTTGAAAATTTCCAAATGCAAAAAGAACGAAAAAGATAGAAATACTCATTACATATAATTTGATAATCATACAGTTTTTCAAACAATTTATTTTGGCTTTTGTCGAGGCTTGTCACCCTTCAAAGATATTTTTAATGTGATTAAAGTGAAGATTTTAAAAATAGATAAAATAAAACTTACTCTCCCGAACAAGAGTAAAATTCAAGGAATCAACTTCGTCACAATAGAAAAACTTCCTTATAGTGGTGGTTAAGTACAGGATAGCCCTTAAATAAACTTTAGCACCTAAAATAAACACATTTGGAAAATGAGTTGTTATCGACAATATTACTCGAACAACAGACCACTTGACGATTGGGAGCCATCTTTTCGGAAACACGCCTTTTAGTTTTCCTGACAAATTGATTTTGACGGCTGGGTTTTAGTTAAAAACATAGACTATAAATCACTTGAAACTACAGGGTATATATTCATATTCAACTTGGGAAGGAAAAGAGTTCAGCTTTTAAAATAAACGGGAAACTGGAAACTGTCATGTGTAGCTCAGAAGTTTTTGTTAGTATCCTCGCCATTGTAAGATGAGTTTTGTAGATTTGATGTAGGCTTTTTTAAACTTTTTTTCTGATTCAAAAGCGATCTTTCGGGTAAGTATAAACACTTTTTTTAAACCGAGAAGAATATTCCAATTTTTTCATACAGTTATTTTCATGATTTTAAGGTATCAAATTAATATTAACTCATGAATATTAGTATTTGTGGTTTTCACTCTCTCAGTGCCTTCCTTTATATATGTAGAAGAAACAACTGAATATTTAATTTTCTCTTGATTTGTTTCGCTTTGATTTACCAAACTTTCAAAATTCTTTAAAACTGCAAATTTACTTTCAAGACTAAAAAARTGTTGAACCCGACTTTAGAGTTAAGTTTTCAAGAGTTTCAATAGTTAAAAACAATGCTTTTCCGTTTAAGATGTCTGGCTACAACAACTGAATAATATACAGCCACTAAATCGGAGTCGGCTGAACAAGAATTGAAAATTTATTCACCAGAAATGGCCTTCCTAATAAATCATCTCATTGATAAACGATTCAACCTCTACAATTATCTATTTTAAATGAAAGATAAATCCAAATATTATGCTAAATATTGAACAATACTTTTTTTTTCAGGTTGGAGTCACCCAAAATGACAAAGAAAAAAGTTCTCATCATTGTCATCGTTCTTGGAGTCCTAAGCTTCGTCTTCTTCATTGCTGGGATAATATTTTTTGCCACTGGAAATAAAAGACCAGAAGCCAAATCGGTAAAAACCAGTTGTGACTATTCCGAGGAAGCTAAAAGAGTTGGGCTTCCAAAGTTGTTGCAGAAAGCGAAGGACACTTATTTTGAGATGCATCCAGAAAGATACTTCACCAAGACAGAAGGAATCTCTGTCAAAGAATTGAAGCAGAAATACAAATCTTACGACCCTTCTCCTGAAAAGATTAAACTTCGAACCGATACCGCGAGAAGACTCTACCAGGAAATAAAAAACACTAAAGTAAATTTTGATAGGATGAAAGAGAGAGAAATCAAAGCTTTCTTCCAATTAACGTTCTTCGTGAAATTTGTATTTTCGACCCCATACGCAGGGAATTATTATAATGGAGACTGGATGATGGGGCCAGACAGTTTTTGTTATAACCCTATCTGTGATATGCCGTACTATATTGAAAATAACTTGCAGAATTTTAAACCTTCAAATGTAAAAGACTTTGAAGAATTGGAAGAGAAGCTGAAAGAAGTGAATGAAACTTTCTTTCGTTACATCGAGAATTTAAAATTTGGGGTAAAGGCCGGGATGGTTGGGACGCAAGAAAGTTGTTATGCTGGATTGCAGGCTTTAATTCTGAAATATGGGAACGTTTATCGCAAAGGAGAGGAAGGTAAGCAGAAACCGTCCGTATATTTCAGTATTTCACATTGTTGTTGTTGCTATTGTTGTTTTTTTTTTTGTTGTTTTGTTTTTTGTTTTTGGTATTATCTAGGTCACTAGATGAGATCTCACCAAGAGAATATTCTCTTGATCTCACAGATTGAACCCTGAAACAAACTCTGGGCTGATCTAAGTCAGGGCATGGCTAACTCACAGATCAAACCCTGAAACAACCTCTGCGCGATCTAAGTCAGGGCATGGCTAACTCACAGATAGAACCCTGAAACAACCTCTGGGCTAATCTAAGTCAGGGCATGGCTAACTCACAGATTAAACCCTGAAACAACCTCTATGCTGATCTAAGTCAGGGCATGACTAACTCACAGATAGAACCCTGAAACAACCTCTGGGCTGATCTAAGTCAGAGTTTTAGGGAAGGAGGAAAACAGGAGAGCCTAAAAAACCCCTCRAAAGACCTGACATCAGAAAGGTTGCTTATCCGGTGATCTAAGAGGAGACTATAAACGTCGTTTTAGCTTGACACATTCATGGATCGCGAGTCAGATCGCCATCAGTACTTTGGTAATAGATATTTTATACGTTCATTTGTCTTATCAAGGTATGAAACTTTGGTACTTCTATTGACAATGTGCCTGTCTTATGACTATTGTTTTCGGTCATGGTTGATCTTGTCGCCATATTGGATAGCAAATGCGATCATTTTTATAGTTAACATGCCGTTGGGGGGAGGGTACTCCAAGTCGTCGGGATGCTCGTCATACCTCTTAGGGTATCACAAAATGAAAAGGACCACCAGAAAGTAAGCTGGCACCTCTTAGGGTGCTTCTCAGGTAATAAGATACCCGAGATTTATATTAATGACTGTCAAATAGGCAGTTATAGTTTAGTTGTATATTTATTTTTGGTTCATCATCTGACTTCTGTCACTTAGATCATAGATAGTAATTGGTACCTTTAAGGGTTAAAAATCACTTTAGTTGACCGACTCTCACCAGCATATAGCCTGCCCTCAGAGAAGGACTCTTCCAGCACTATTTGCTTTGGATATCAGAATTCCCGACACGTTATAACGTTTAAAAGGCTATTTTTATGGATATCCAAAGGAGTCTTTGTTCATTTTCTCTTGATAAGATTATCTGTAATATTTTGATTGAATAGAGCAGATTGCATAATGGCTTTCCATTTTTCAACATTGAAATACATTCCCATCCGGCTCACGACATTGAAATGGCTTCCCATCCCGCAACATTGAAATGGCTTCTCCATTTCCGATATTCAAATGGTTTTGCCATTTCTTTAGTTAGCTCTCTTAACAGCAGTAAGAAAAGCTTCAATCAAGCTAGAAAAATGATTATTTATTTGTATTTAGAGAACTAACTAAACATGAACCAAGTAAATAGTTCATTTAGAGTCAGTACATTTGTACGGAAATTCGAGAACAACGTCCGAACTTTTTGGTGACCGTAACACAATCTAAAACATTTTATACCCCGTGACGGTTGGCGCCGAAAAGGTGAATTGACTTTTAGATTTCCCGAGCACCAGAATGGCTTCTCATACAATAGTATCGGCTAAAAACCGCATTTCATATCCAATACGGCGGGAAAGCGTCACGTGACCTGGATGTATGCGTCTTTAAAAAATCGACTTTTCGTTGTTTTCTTTTGTAATTTTAGGTATTTTTGACGAACRCTATGTATATCCTCTTCTTCAACACTCATTTCTTTCGAAAATGCAAGAAAGCATAGCACAGCTGTTGTTATGGCGACATAAGTACGATGAAGGCGTGAGTGATTCACTAAGAAAGTTCGTTTTGTTGTATCTGGGAAGACCCATTAATACTCTGCTAAGGTAAGTGAATTATTTGTGGCTACTAGCTACCCGGCCATTATACTAATACATGGACAAGTTAGTGCAGAATTGACGGTTCCATCCAATCAAATGCCGGAACATCACGGCACGAACACGCCACGAACGTAACACGGCACGAACACGGTCACGCCAAGGTCACGGCACTACCAGCARCTGTACCAGACCAATTACACTGCGCGAGAACAAAGTCCTCCAAAGTCAAAATTCCAGAAAAAATCACGGTCGCGGCACTGCCCATACGGCACCGACTTTTTTTACAGTCATACGAAAACTGCTCGATCTACGAAATGTCGTAACATTCAAAGTAGCTTCTCATGAGAATGGTTTTCATATAGCAGTTTTCGTATGACTGTGAAAAGTTCACGGCACGAACACGGTCATGACACGGCAAGGGATACTCCAGACCAATCACATTGCTCAAGAATATGCTCTCCATCCAATCAAATACCCGGAACACGGCACAAACACGGCGTTGACATGGTCACGCCAAGATCACGGCACTGCCAGACCAAGCACATGCATTACGCGGGAAAAAATCAGCCAATTGAAATTCTAGAAAACATCCCGGTCACTGCACGGCACGCTTAACGCACTGAGCTTTTCACAGTCATGCGGAAACTGCTCTAGAATGGTCAACGTCGGTACTGACCTACATCACGTACACGGTGCGTCATGTTGTAACTAAAATGGCCTCCCAATAAAAAGTCAATTCAGTAWCGCGTGACCGGCTGACGCTTCACAGTCGCACAAAATCCACTCTAAGTTGCGTGACATATGATGTAAGAATGCCTTATCTTTTAAGACCTTTTACTGAACCCTTTAGACGTCAATGAGATAGTGATTTTAGTCTCCTAAATTTTTATTGCTATTATAAGTTTACATATTCGAATACTAGTTGTCAATAAGTCTGACTTCTGTTGAGTTGAACAAGCTAGCGATTGCGTTCTTATCGTCGAYATCTTTGGAAATCTTTCTTAATGGTTCATGTCAGTCTAAAACTTAATCTAAATCGGTAATCTTGTCTTTTATTTTACTTTGGGAGCAATTTTCTGACATKAGTCATGGTGACGCGAAATGTTGGCGTCAGTTTACTGCTTCAAAACATTTTACAGATAAGTTTCTATATCTTTCATCTTTTTAACCTGCTGTTCTGTTCTGGATTCCTATTTACCATTTTCCATACATTGGTTCACTSGTGAAACACAAAGCGCTCAAGCGAGGCGCCAAGGTACTTTCAAAGGATTATTCAAATTTGAACCTTGCAATCTCGACTGAATGCTTTGTGTTTGACTAGTGAACCKAYCGTCAAACATTAGGAGGAATGGGTGCAAGAAAACCTAAAGAATATATCTTAACAAAACCAGGTACTTGGAGAATGAATACAAAACACACTGCGTCCCCAGTACAGTGTCCAGCGGTTTATCAAGTCTTCCTCTGCCATATGTCTATGTTAATGGAATASCTGACAAAACAAGACCGACCAAGCAGAGACTCCCCACGGGGGAGAGGTTGAATGGATCCAAAGCCTACGAGAATATCATGTCCTACTTTACGACTAATGACTTGACACCAGATCAAGTACACGACATTGGAGTGAAGATGGTCAATGAACTTTATYCACAGGTATCCCAATATGTATAAATTCAATCAATGACCTTCATCCACAGGTATCCCAACGCATATATTTAAAAATCGATGAAATTTACTCCACAGGTTTCCCAAAATATTACATAGGCCAATAAAAATAGGACGTTTGCATGATGGCATCATTAACCTCTATTACCAGACTCCCTTGCACACTTTCTTTTGTTCAATTAATTAGCACTAATTGTATTACTATTCCCATGAGGAAATACAAGGCCTATCAACTTTGTTTATAGAAGATAGCACTTGACAGCAATTCAAGCTTGTGGTCCTCTGTTAACGTCTCTAGTTAATTAGGGACGGGATCTCCATTAACGTGGTTATCCGAGCCACTTGAAGGTCTAACCGTTTGCAGATGTAATTACAAAGGCAGCACCTTCTCCTCAACTACTTTAAGACCCCAGCACCTCAATGTGAAAGCAGACAGGGCCTTAACATCCTTATCTGAGCTACGTGAAGGTCTAACCATTTGCCGATGTAATTACCAAGGCAGCACCTTCTCCTCAGTCATTAGACCCTGAGTGTTGGGTGGCCGGGYCTTAAACCACRAACTGAGCTTGGATTCGAAGATGTGATGRTAACTGTCAAAGTATCGCGGGCGCRCATGAGAGTGAATTCCGRGMAAARAATTTATTTCTTTACATTTTAATACTTTTGACAGCGATCATCACATCTTAAAATCAAATTATTCATTGGTATATGAACCGCACACACGCGCACTGATAAATTTCAATTATAGCTAAGAGATTCTCGTACCCAAAGACTAAAAGTACAGCCTTAGTTTTCAATGAGAGACGCAAAGGATCAAAACGCTTACTTCCTTGTCTACGGGCTTGCGTTTACACTTGTGTTACCAGAGAATAAAAGGCTTTACTACAGTGTACTCCGTATATCCGTGAAAACGCTATCTAACACAATCGTACAAATTAGTGCAAAGTTTTGTAGGTCTACTGAGCTCTACTGAATTTACTAATTTGTGCAATTTCTTACAAAGTTTGTCACGGATATATGAAATGCACTTTACTGAAAACCTAGYCTACGGTATTCTTCGTTTGCACGTTACGTCATCGCGGCCATGTTGGTACCATTTAACAAAAGGTTTCTCATTAGCATCCATTGTTAACGGTACCACAATGGCCGTCATGTTTTTGTCTATTAACTCTCTTGGGAATGCTTGCAACCCATCAATTCACGAAGAAAATTCCGGATGTGACGCAGGCTACTGAAAACTCTGACGTAGTTTTGTTATTCAGGTACTCAAAATAGCGCGCGAGGTAACTGGRCAGACCAATGACTCTCTCGCCAAGCAGTACTTCATACAAAGGCTGAACGATCCCGACATGTATTACAATGATCTACCTATACCCAAGAACGAGTCAGATAAGAACGCGCACAATRATTGCGTGTCTGTAAAGACAGCAGAGAAGTACTGCCCGGTAAGGTGGAAAGCGATGAGCAAGTGGTTCTCTGAAGCGAGACAGGTGAGGTTGTAATGATCGTATGTCACCTATTTTAACTAAAGKAGATCTCAAGGTGACTGCCCACTTTTGAACGTTCGATTTGAGCCGTTTTTTGTAGGGATTTTTGTTCGAATTTACTGGTGAGATTTTTTAAGAGCACCGAAACTACAAAATATGACAAATCAATGGATCTCTTTGTCTTTTTGTCGAAAATATCTATGTATTATTGTAGAATGATTGACTAGCCTTCATTCGTACRAACATATAGTCTACAAATAACTAATTTTTTTCCAATCACTTYCGGTGGCGCAATTTTTGCTCAAAAAGCTCGCGCGTAGGCTTCCATTAAATGCTGATTATCACRAAAACAAGCTCGGGACACCCAATTTTTCTTTCCAGATTTGGAATCAGTGTTAAATTTCAATTCGGAAAATTGAAGTTTTGAGAAAAGTTTAATATTTTTTCCAAAAGTAGGCAGTCACCTTAAATGGGCAATCACTTATATTCTCTGTTGGGATTCCTGTGTTACAATATAGGGCAGAGAAGAACTAGGAACGAGAGAGGAGGAGGAGTGGGGACGAGAGAGAGAGAGAGAAAAAGCAAGAGAAGTAGCCTTCCAAAAATCCAAGTGTACGGACGAGTAAATTAAGGCTACTAAGGTTTTYGTTGGTTTGGTTTTTGTTGCTGTTCSAGAGGGATGGGTATCCTGTGGTGAAAACGAGGAAGACTAAGGCGAGTGGGGGATGGAAAGAAAAGAGCTAGTAGATTGCATGCCGAAACCCGATGTGAGATTAAATGGAATTTTTGTGCTATTATGTTTTCTGGCTAAAATACAAAAAAATCACATTCCTAACTCAAAAACCATGCTTCATAAATAAGTCTAAAAGAAACTACCTTGTTTGACATCGAATCAATATTACATTTGCAGCCAGGTGGTGTGCGACACGGGCTCGCAAAGCACGATAAGTAAAATAATAATAATAATAATAATAATAACTTTATTTATTTATATAGCCCTATTTCCATAAAAAGCCCAATAGTGCTTAATTATAAAAATAAATGAATGAAAATTTACAATTATGTATCACTAACGTATTGAAATAAATAAAAACGTGAAATTGCTCATTCTCTCCTGACTGTCGTAGTGTACAGAGCTCTACGGATCTCTACAGAGCTCCAAGTAATCTTTCAAATTTAAATGACGGTTTTTTCTCAGATCAACTGGATGTTTTCTCATTTCAAACCACGATTGTCATTCCCAAGAGTGTCATTTYCTTTGTTCAAGGACAGTATGGATATCACTCTCAAACAAAGAATCTTAATCTCTAGAGAATGACACTTGGTATGAAATGGGAAAACGTTACGCCCTAGCTAAAATGGTCTATTTCTAAACAGGGACCATTGCTTTGACTCCGCGTTTTACTTGTCTTAGGTCATGTCTATGCTAGAGGCAAAAGTATTCAACATGTTCTACTTCACTGGTAAATACAAGACCACTCCAAGTTGTCCAGTTGAGCTCCAACCAGACTTCAACCCAACAAGTGGCGCGCAGAGTTACTTGTACTCTGACGCGGCGTGCGAGGGAACTTCGACTTACTTCATACCATTCTTCCTGGACAAGCCTGGACCGAAGTACGAGGATTGGAGCATCAACGCCCACGAGGTCATGCCTGGTCATCATTTACAGGTTAACTATATATATTCTGAATTTCCAGTTGGAAACGCATCACTCAAATCAAGAAATATTTTACCAATCAACTATTTACTTTATGAAGAACCAGTACTGAATGTATTGTCAAAGGGTTCATTTGCATTTTAAGGATCGAATGTGTAGCACTTTACGTAGAGTATATATACAGTATATGGGATATATATATGAAAAATATAATCTATATGGTATAACTGCCTAAAAAATGCCTTAAAATAGACGTTTAAAAAGAAAAGAAAAGACCGAGGCGCGCGCGAGAATAATTGAAACAAAAGTACAATATAATGAGATTGTCGATAAAATAAATTGAATTTGGATAACGCAATAGACGGAAGACAAAATGAAATTAAGCTAAAAAACTAAATTCATGGTTGTCCCAATTAGTATGCAAATTCTTGAAACGAAATATAGCGCGCGCCTCTCTGCGGCGTCTAACAATAGTATTGGTAAAGTTCCCTGATATGAATGCTACTTATATGAAATAGAGCTTGAAGTACATAGTATACAATACGAAGACACCTTATAATTTGGTCATCATTTTAGTTGATATAAAAAATGACCAAATCTTTCGTTTCGAAAGTCAACCATGCAACACGGCACCCCATATGGCGGCTATGACGTTACATGCAGCACATTTACATAATTTTTTATCTCAGCTTCAAGGTCAAGTTGAAAACTTCATGGACCCCTGTAACGATTTGATAAGTTGGATCCAGTACGAAACTAGTGGCTCGTACAATGCTATTGACGAGGGCTGGGGACTATATGCTGAGAATCCTTTGATAGCTCAAGACACTGATCTGTACAATGATGAACCGCTCTACAGATATGGAATGCTAAAATGGCAGGTATGTATCATACTTCAATTTTATTGAACCCTGAAACAACCTCTAGGCTGATCTAAGTCAGGGCATGGATAACTCACAGATTGAACCCTGAAACAACCTCTGGGCTGATCTAAGTCAGAGCATGGATAACTC
The DNA here is from genome assembly GCF_009602425.1 of Actinia tenebrosa. Next base: position 49,700 of record NW_022261569.1, read on the forward strand.
ACAGATTGAACCCTGAAACAACCTCTGGGCTGATCTAAGTCAGGGCATGGCAGGCTAACTCACAGATTGAACCCTGAAACAACCTCTGCAGGGCTGTCCTAAGTCAGACAACTGCGTCGAATATTATCATTTTTTTCAGATATGGCGAGCTCTGCGACTGGTTGTAGACACAGGTCTACACTACAGAAACATGACGCAACATCAAGCAATCCAGAAATTCGAAGATTTTGCTTGGGCTACAGGAGATGTGGTTTTGAAGGAGGTTGTACGGTACCAAAGCACGCCTGGCCAAGCTACAGCATACATGATAGGAAGACAAGAACTACTCAGGCTTCGACAAAAGGCCCAAAAAGAACTAGGGGCACGGTTTAAGGTCAAGGATTTTCACTTCAAGATACTCTCACAAGGAAGCGCCCCGTTGGATTCCTACGAGAAGGTGATCGACAAATATATCAACTGCGTGAAAAAACCCTCAGAGTCACAAGGCTGTAAATTGACTGAAGTAAAATCCACGATAATCAAGGATGGGATGGTTAGAACTGGTTCTAAAAAAGGGTCGATTCACTTTAAGAGGAAAACGATACCTTCTTTACGATACGTGTAAGCCACCCAGGCCCAAGGTATCTTCAGAGCTGCCACAGGGAGCCTTTGCTGCAAAGGATTTCCACGAGAATTGTGGGAAACATCTTCTCTGTGAATGTAAAATTCAGGGCCGTAACCAGGGGGAGCACAGGGTGCTCTTTCACTCTCCCCCCCATAAAAGCTTAAGGTCCGCTCATCTATCTCCTTTTGTTTTAAAATTGCATGTAAATGTTTTTCGATTGAATGAAGACCACTTTTCATCTGCATATTTTAGAGGGTTTTTTTTGTTCTACTTTTTTTTCATTTTGGTTCTGTTTTTTTTTTTTTTGCTACCTTTTTTTTTTTGGTTCTGCAAATCATTGCCTGTGCACCTCCCCTGCAAGATCCCTGGTTACGCCACTGAAATTGACATTCATCTTCGGGGTAAGCCGTAAAATGCTAGATCGACCCCGTGACACAGCTAAAGCTTTCTGAATAAGAAAACGTGAAATTGAATGAAACAAATGCCTAATTTCAAAACTATGTTTTGTCCCAGGTTAAATATACAGCATCAGATTCACCATTTCCATTTTGTACAGAAAATTTATGCATTGAGCATTGTCTGGCTCTTTCCTTGCAAAATGTAAATTCTTCGTCAAAGCTTGAATCTTCTAAGCTGAATTCCTTTGATATTCTTGGTATGCTATGCTTGTCATGGTGAAGAAAACCTGAATTAGCTGGTTGGTCGTTGAATTTTACCTTTTCGTCTTCAAGTTTAGGCTTGTTTTCAGATACATTTGAAAAGTTAATATCATTTTTTTGCCCTATTAATACTTGCCATTCGTACCATAGTTTTAGTCCTGAATACAATCCATCTTTTAGGTACTCTTCACAATTTCTGTTCATCCTAATCTTGACTTGAGTACCAGGTTCGACAAGAACTGGCTTATAAAGTGGGAGAAAGTAACACTCCCRGTGAAATGAATTTCTGTGTCCAGATGTATGCCGTGTATCAATTATAATGTCTTTGTAAAGAGCTGATGTGAAATAACCAATAAAGCCATGAATATATGTGTCTGTCTGCCTCAAAATATTAGGAGTGTTCTTCTTTGTCCCATGTTCTTTGCCACTGTCGTTATCTTTAACGTCGGCATGGGCTACCTCTATGATCTTGTCATCATTCTCACATGGTAATTCAGAGTCGTACAGGAAATGTTTAGGGTCTCGTTCAGACTGCAAAAAGTGAGTGTTGCTATGGCAATCACCAATTGCTGACAAATCTTCAAGCTGTGATTGGCTTACTGATGCTTTTGAAAGTGTTTCACTAAAAGGAGACATAGTTTGGTTATTCTCAAGAGAAACAGCAGAGGTCCAATCCTTTGAATCGAGATTAAAATGTAGATCACAACTGTACTTCATGTCTAAGTTCTTACAGTCCCCAGTCCAGGCTGCTTTTGTGTTTGACAGGAAAGTACAGTCTTTTGGGAGTCCCATGGTGTACCCAGCATTTAGGGACTTTTTACTTGTGGTGAGGTAGTTGTAAGTCGTTGGACAAGAAACTGGTACAAGGTAGTTTGTCCAGGTATCTGGGATCATGATGCCGCTTCCTGGTTTCGGAAAAATCTTGTATAATGTTGAAGTGARTTCTGGAAGGAATTCATCATCTCCAAAGCACCCAAGCAATTCTAATGCGAAAAAAGGGAAGGAAAAAAGGAAAAAAAAAAGTGGGAAAAAGGGTTTAAATAGTAAATGGGATGTTATGGATAATAGGAATTAGGAAGTGAAAAATATAAGATACAGTAAATATGCTTATAGGAAATAGGAAAATTAAAAAAACCCACACCACTCCCCATATGGGACTCTTCCATGGGGTTCCCTCCATACGCACTACCACTACATTCTATATTAAAAACATACAACACTCAACTCATGTTGATTTTTACAGAGGGAGGAAACAGGAGAACCATAGAAAAATCCTTGTGACAAAGGGAGAAAATGACACATTAAATGAACTCAACTCACATGTGATCCAGTCTGAACTGGAGCTTGAACCTGGAACACAGCGGTGAGAAGCGAGCGATAAACCACTATGCCACCCATGCCACCAATAAAACCACCATAATAATCATGATAATGGGTCAGTTTTCATAGTATCAGTTCATGGATTCATTATTTTTATTTATTTATTTATCGAAGTAACAATATTTGTATTATGATCATCCGAGTGCATGTAATCCTAAGAAGGACTGTTTGATGGGACTGAAGCTTCGACAACCTGAGTGGAAATCATCTTCAGAGTCAAGTGAAGAATATACTGTATATTTATTTATTACAAAACATATATGTATTTCTCACACACCTGATGCAATAATGTCAAAGGACCCACAGTGTCCTTGGAGGTCGGATGGCAGGTCACAGATTCTCAACTTAGGATGAAAGGCAAATGGCTCATACAAGTGTACAATCTGTCAGGTAAAAATTATGACCTTCTTACTGGAAATTTAAATCCCCATTTGTCGAGGGAAGTTTGGATATTTTCTGGAACTACACAATATACTCTCRTCAGACCCTCCCCACCCCTTGGAAATTCCAATCCCTCTCTGTGGGGAAGATATGGGTATTTTCTGGAACTACACAATATACCCTCCTCAGACTCTCTCCACCCCTTGGAAATTCCAATTCCCCTCTGTGGGGGGAGGTATGGATATTTTATGGAACTANGAACTACACAATATACCCTCCTCAGACTCTCTCCACCCCTTGGAAATTCCAATTCCCCTCTGTGGGGGGAGGTATGGATATTTTATGGAACTACATAATATACTCTCCTCAGACCCTCCCAACCCCTTGGAAATTCCAATCCCCGTCTGTGGGGGAGGTATGGATATTTTATGGAACTACACAACATACTCTCGTCAGACCCTCCCAACCCCTTAGAAATTCCAATCCCCGTCTGTGGGGGAGGTATGGATATTTTATGGAACTACACAACATACTCTCCTCAGACCCTCCCCACCCCTTGGAAATTCCAATCCCCCTCTGTGGGGGGAGGTATGGATATTTTATGGAACTACACAACATACTCTCCTCAGACCCTCCCCACCCCTTGGAAATTCCAATCCACCTCTGTGGGGGAAGTATGGATATTTCTGGAACTACACAATATACCCTCCTCAGACCCTCCCTACCCCTTGGAATTCCATTCTACCTCTGTGGGGGTAGCCTGCGTGCAGCCGTTTATTTCTCCATAATAATAAACGGCTGCACGCAGGCTACTGTGGGGGAGGTATGGATATTTTCTGGAACTACACAATATACCCTCCTCAGACCCTCCCCACCCCTTGGAAATTCCAACCTCCCTCTGTGGTGGAGGTGTGGATATTTTCTGGAACTATACAAATATACCCTCCTCAGACCCTCCCCACCTCTTTGAAATTCCAATCCCCCTCTAATGTTTTCTGGAAATTTTATGATCTTTGAGCAAGAATAAGTCATACCTTATCATTAATTTCTTTTCCAAAAGATTTTCTCAAAAACTCCACAGCAACAGGGTTTGCCTCTAGAACATGAACACTCACATCAACCTCAGAATGCTTTCCTGCCTCAATACAGAATCTGACCAATCTTCCAAGCCCTGGGCCCAGAACAAGGCACTTCAATTTTCTGGTATCATGACTTGAATTTAAAATATCCTCAGTAGCTCTCTCTATGGCAGCCATGTAGAGTAAATCTGTCTTAACAGAACAGGCCATTAATGAATACTCCATTTTACAGTTCTGTTCAGTAACAATAGTTCCAAGCCTGAAGGTTGGAGTTGCTGTGCATGATGAAAAATATAGTTTTGCTATGTGCAGAAACTCCAACCTCAACATAAGACTATTATTCGTGGTCACTGAACGAAACTGTAAAATGGAGTATTGGACTAATCMCTATCTTTCATTTCTGATCATGTGTCATTCCCTTGAATATTATTACTTTTGTTTATCGGTAATCACTTGAGGTCATTTGCTATCTCGTGCAGAATGTTTATCAGCTGAATTGCATGTATTCAGAAGAATTCTTTTTGGCTGACACCAATGGTCAGTGTTATTGCAATTGAAGCAGATTATGAGATTCAAATACTTTTATCGCCTGTAGAAACACAACAATTAGTTGGAAAGATACATCTAAAGGGAATGAGAAAAACTTTGAACGAAAATAATAGAAAGTATGAAAATCGAAACAAAATATTAAAACTTCTAGTTTGTTCGTTTGCTTACATTTTCCTGTGTCGCGTTCCAGCATAAAATATTCCTCCAGCTTTATAAACGGCTCGAGAGGAGATATTTTCCTGGAGGGGAGTAGCTGCCCATACTGTTTTTGCTCGGTGCGAGAGTCTCTTTCACAAAGTTCTGCAGCAACCTTCATCACGTCCGCCATCTTGGATTCTACCACAGGGAGCCCATGCTTGGCTTTATTGAATACTTTAAGAATATTAAAGAAAGAGAGTCTTGTAAATCCTTATACCAGCATATATTTTTAGCGTTAGAGTCTCTTTATTTTTGAAAAAATACAAAAAGTTTTGAAAATTTACAGGAGTTTTTTGAATTTTTTCAAGCTTTTTTGAAAATGCTACCCATAAACCAATGGGGGCTATCGAGTGGCTATTTACGCATGCGTAAAACGGAAGCCTTCCTCTTCGACCCGAATAACATCTCGAAAAAATGAAGTAAGTAGTGATGCAATCCATCTAAATCCTGTACGAAATAAAGATCCATCTAAAACGAATAACCTTGACATAGAAAGTCTAATGCATAGTTATAACAGCTGTGGTATCATTTCGTAGATTCTGCTTTCTCGTCGTATGATAATCCATGTGTATAAATAGTGTTCTAAAACAATATGGATTCTACTCTGAATTTACGAGTAATCGATAATTTTGACCAAATTTAAAACAGAAAACTTCAATGTTTAGAAAGAAAGAACATCTATTGCCGTGCAGTCATATCGTATCAATAATGTAATGGGTATTCATTTTATGACTGGCCAARTTTTTCTGTAAAATTTTCGCGTATGTTTTTTGGAAAAAGGCGTCTAATCTTATCATCCATTTTTGTCATTCTTTAGGCTCGAGCTGTGCAATTACAGCGGGTACAAAATCTACCCAGGCCATGGCAAAAGATACGTCCGTCTTGATGGAAAGGTAGGGAATAGTTTATGATCAAAATGTTTTGCTACTTTCATATTCCACTTGCAAATAGTTACTGATGATTGTGGCTGTATTGATCAGATTTGGGCATCCCACATGGAGAATGAAAAACCAGTATATTTATTACTTAGTAAAGCAGAAGTACATAGATTTATATGGTTTTATAGCTTTAATTGGCTGTTAATTGAACATCAGACTAGTCAGCATATGACCAGTCAAGAGCACTGTTTGCAAGTGCCAATTTTTGCTGAACATCTTCATTCACCACCATCCATACATCGCTTCACTGGTCACACACTAAGTATTCATTTGAGGCAGCAAGCTAGTTTCAAAGGATTATTCAAATTTGAACCTTTCAGCCTCAGTTGGATGCTTTGTGTCCAGTGAACCGATGTATGAAAAAAGGTGAATTGATTGGACGTTATTTCAAACCCAGTTGTTTCTCAAATTCTAATAGTTCATTGTGTGACTTTTCCAGGTATTTAACTTTCTAAACAAAAGGAGCGCCAATGCACTTCTTATGCGCCGTAACCCCCGTGAAGTACCCTGGACTGTGCTTTATCGTCGCAAGCACAAGAAGGGAACACAAGAGGAGGTGTCCAAGAAGAGAACTCGCCGTAATGTCAAGTTTCAGAGATCTATTCAGGGTGCAACCATGGAAAATATTTTGGCTAAGAGAAATCAGAAGCCAGAAGTGAGGAAAGCACAAAGAGATCAAGCCATTAGGTATTGCAGTGTAATGATGATGATTAAGATGCCATTATTTAATAAAATATTGATTAATTTACAACATTAAGGAACTAAGATAAGAATTACAAATTAGACATAATTTTACAAATGTTACATTTATAAGAGGTTGAAAAGAGGATGTGTGTGGTTGTTGAAGTTGAAACTTTCAAGTCAACAACTACACATGATGTTGATGGTGGAGGGTAACAATGATAATTATTGTGCCAAGTTAAAAATAATGGCTTGTTAGTGGCAGGTCATGATGACCAGCCAAATCAGATCTTTTAATAAAAGGTGGCTACCGGCAGTTAATCACCAGATACTTCACCTTAAACTGCAGGCTATTTTGACAAAAAATTGATTCATTGCCAAATAAAGTTATATACAAATACCAGTGGATTCAGCCCCCTACTTTTTAGGACTAACTGCCTACCACAAATGTTAATGATAGAAAGGTAAAATATACACCGTGAAAAGATGAAAAAACTTACTGACCTTTCTGACGCTAGTCCTTCGTCAGAGTAAAAGAGCTACTACAAATATTATTGAGAGCTCTGCAAATTAGTTTTAACTCAGTCATACTTTGTTTCTGGCTCAACATTACTGGTCAAAATGACTGGCAAGGCAAAGATTTCACTGGACAAGCTCTAATTTTGGCAGGATAATGCCAAAGACTGGTCATTATTTGTAGCTTATTGCGCCATGGTAGTGAGATGAGGATAAGGATGATGATATGGATGTAGGTGGCAGTAGAGTTAATGATTCATTGAATAGTTGATAATAAAGATGATTGGTGATGAGAAATTAGTTATTTTATCTAGGAAGTTTTTGAGACAATTAGACAACGCCTTTATCTCACTCCTGATTTTCTGTGATGACCAATCTTACCCACATTGTTTGAGTTTTACTCTGATAACACTAAATGTCTGAGAAAATC
>NW_022261569.1:81639-96052 GCF_009602425.1 Actinia tenebrosa
GGCGAAGAACGAGGGCTCTGGCATAATCCATATTTTGGCGCATGCGCAATTTTCGGAAAGTTAGATATAAACGGTCAAAATATAATCAAAGTAAAAATTAAATCAAAGTMAAAATCTTAGTATAAATTRAAAATCGGGRAAAAAATATTTTTAATTTTTGGCAAGTCTTTGAACGCGTGCGCCGTTATACCGGAAGTYCAAGAAAACYTGGTCTCCAAAAATGGATTATGCCAGAGCCCTCGTTCTTCGCCRCAGGCCAAAAGAAGCGCAGGCTCTGGGTACGAGATTGTCAGAAAAACATTTTGCAATACGCATACCAATTTCGTACCCAGAGCCTTTATTTCTTACTGCGCATGTCCGACGGAAAAAAGGCTCTGTGTACRCATGTTTAAAGCAATACTTGCACGCATGCGCAGTCATTTAGAATCATTTATTAAACCAATCAGATTTGGATCACATGATTATATAATTGATTTTAATATCTCTTTTTCCAGAGAGCGTCAGTTATCATATGTTTTCTGCTCCAAGCGTAAAACCCGCCATCAAAGCTTCTCTAACAACAGTTAATGGTTTAGTGTTGCTAGGAGCGTTGCTAGGTAACATACTGGTGATCCACATCGTGCGGTCAAATGTCCGCATGCGTACTACAACTAATATCCTGATAGTCAATATGGCAGTCTCAGATTTACTGATCGCTTTGCTTTTCATTCCATCTCAGGTAAGTCTTGACAGAAAACTTCTTTTTAGAAACTATCTCATGAAGTACTTCCGTTTCAGAATTATTTTTGTCACCAAGCTTCCTCGGAGCCTGCGATCCTCTGCGTCAGCACCGAGAATTATAAACAAGAGGTKCTGACTGAAGAAACGCCGGATCTCGTTTTAAAGATTGTACTGGCATAAAGAATCAATGATATGAGAAGTACTTAGCCGAAAGTAAAAAAAAATTATTCGAAACGCTAGCTAAAAGTTAACAATTTTTCTTGTTCAGGTGATCCAACTCTACATCGGATACTCGTGGCTCGGAGGAAACTTTGGCCTGATCACGTGCAAGGTGGTCATGTCTTCCCGACTGGTGTCTGTCGCCTGCTCAGTTCTCAGCCTTGTTGCCATAGCGATAGACAGATACCATGCGGTAGTGCGCCCCCTTAAGAGAAGGGCCACTTCTGATAAGACCAAATATATCATCTTTGCCATATGGATTCTGTCTATTTCTGTGTGCATCCCTCCGATGAAGTCCTACAAATTGATCACACTGGACAGCGGAGCTTCGTTTTGTGTCGTCGTCATGGCAACAGGCTTCAGCAAGCTCTATATCCTCGTTGGCTTCGTCGTGACGTTCATTATTCCATTATTAATCATGAGCACCCTTTACGCCATCATTGGACGAAATTTGTACATGCGTCGTGTCCCAGGAAATCCACTCGAGGTRTCTCAAGCGCAYGCGCTCAAGACATCACGTCATGTGACCAAGATGATGATCACCGTGGTGATATCCTTTGCACTTTGCATGCTGCCAATCCAGATTTACCTGTTGGTCCGGTTTTTCCACCCAGATAGCTTGACAGCGGAGGAAAAGTTTTGGGGAATATCGATAACCGCGCTTATAAACAATRTAAACTGCTTCATAAATCCCTGTATTTACGCGACTTTTAACGAAAAATTCCGTCTTGGATTCAAAAAAGCATTGCTGTGCTGTAGTTCAAAGCAAGATCATAACGAGCAATCCCACACGTCTTGGGATTGCAATGTGGTACTTCAAGGCCAAGGTTCTAGCGAAAACCAGGCGAATAATCAAGCTGTGAGAGGAAAAGGMCAGAAAAGCAACTGGTTTAGAAAACACCTTCACGAACCGGTGACCCTAATCTCAATAAACCAAATTCAAAATATTTAAAACTTTATCTTTAGGTTTTTAAGTTAAAAATAGAATTTTATATTCATCCTAAGAGACATTTTGAAAGTTTTAATTGATAATGAGCAAAAAAAGACAAAAATAATTTCAAAAACTACATGTAATGATGGCCGCTACATCTTATTTTTTTGAGTGCTGGAAACGTAATTTTTAACCTCTTTTAGTTTCAAGTTCCGTTTTGGATTGAAAATTGTCACTGAGTTTTGCAGAATATACCCTGAGTAAGAGGCAAGCATAATTAATCTAGCTTCATGAAAAACAAGTTTAAATACGATTTTTTCGGCGAGTGAATTTTTTTTTTTTTGAACTTAGTAAATTTATTACCTGGTCATGTGATAAATTGAAACACAAAAAATCCAATATGGCGGCAATTGGTCACGTGACTGTTTATTAGATGATTTATCCCTCGATTCCCTCGCACATCTCCCTATTTTCATGAAAGTATCAATGTTAAAAAAATTTTTGTTAAGAAAAAAATAATAATTAAAAACTTAATATTTTTTTAATCAATTATTTCCTTTCTTTTCTTCCTTTTCTTTCTGTTCCATTTTGTGCACAGTGAGAGCYGCCAGCCTTTCGTCCCGCCATTTTCGTCGCTCGTTAAGTTTTTCTAGTGGAATCTCTCGGGCAAAGGCCTCCTCGAGTTTATCTAACGTGGGACCACTAAGAGGCCTGGGACTACCCTCCTCTTCACAGACTTTCTCGAYATTTGCTCCATATCTTTCACAGTAGTCACGAACACCTGCAAAAWCATGATTCTAGGTTAGATGTAAGCTCAGAAACGTTGCTGGCAATTCTTGGTTTGCAATCAATCCCAAGAGAGCACAATAACAAAAGGGATGYCCGCCATGTTGGAAGAAATAACAAAAGAATTCATTGAAAAATCTTTTGTCAAATTCTTCCAACATGGCGGCTATGACGTCTATTGCAAACGAAGAATTGCTGACTGGATGCTCTCAGGTATGATATTTCTAAAGATTATTTTTTATGACTACACCATTTTTTCATATTTTTGCGTTTTCGAGTATACCGGAAATTTCACCAAAAGCACCAGTTCAATGACGAAAGCCAAACAAACTTTGAACATCCGGGGCACCGGCCTGGATACGCAAAATACAGCCCGCGCGTCGAGCAATCAGAATCCAGGAATAGTCCAATCATAATGTAATAATACGACGTTACTAGCTTTCGGAAATAATAAGAAAATTTTAGCAGAAATTCTAGTCAGATAGAGCAATCCTGCATCAGGTTGATCTGAAATAGCGACGTAGAAATGACGTCACTGCAAAACTGATGTGTCATGAAGCGTGTGCGTTGCATGTGGCGTCTAAGGAACTCAATTTGAAGGACAAAACGAAAGAATTTCAATTTCCTGAAAATTGGAAACCTATTGTTTTGCCCTTCAAAATGAGCTCATTCCAAAGTGCTGCAAGGTGTTTATTGACAAGCGGGGGRAAAACATGTCCGACATTTCATTAAAAAATTAAAAACTTCTCACTTTTATCGAGCACTTATTAGCAAGGTTTTTTTTTCATTCGGTGGCTTGAAACTAAATCCATAATTTCAAAAGGAAAAGCGACATCTCAGTTTTTTTCGATTCTGGTTGGCTAACATTTTTCTTAGATCAGCTGGATGCTCTTTAACGAAATAAAGTTAGTTTAGGCTTCAGTTTGAGTTCGTACTAACCATTAGCGTTAAGGTGCATGGTTTCCAGAGGACCAATCAARGAATACCGCAATCCAAGTCCCTGAGTGAAGGCTGTGTCAACATCCTCTGGACTACACACTCCATCCTGGTCAAGTGAATTCAAACATCTTTTATTCTCATGAATAAACAAGGAATTGAATTTTACGGTTTTGTAATTTTAGACAATTTTAATCTCTATATCTGAGTACTTGTTATTTCATGACCAATTTTTTTGGCCTTGTGTTTTGGTGATGATAGGGACTGATATTGATGACAATGATGATAGGATGTAATGATGGATGGTAATGAGGGTGATAGTGATGATAATGGTGGTGATGGTGATGATGATGATGGTGGTGGTGGTGATGATAATGGTGGTGATGGTGATGATGATTGTAGTGATGATGATGGTGGTGATGCTGATGATGCTGATGGTGATGATGATGGTGATGATGGTGGTGATGATGATTATGATGATGGTGGTGATGGTGATGATATTGAAGATGGTGATAATAATAGGATACAATCAAGGGACTATTCTATGTTTGCCTACCTCAACAAGTCTCCAGGCTTCCATGATGATGGCATACTGCAATCGGTTGAGTATAAAACCATTGACTTCCTTCTTCACAACGATGGGTGCCTGTCCAATGTCTTTCATCAGAGTGACTGTCTTTTCAACCACTGAGCTGTCTGTGTATGGGGCTGGAACTACTTCTACCAAGGGGATGTAGTTTGGGGGATTTACCTGTAAAAATGAACAAGTAATGTCATACAGTATGTGGCAGATCAAGAACAATTTTAGGGTGGGTGGCTGTTACAGTAAAACTCCCCTATACCGGACAGTGCTGGGACCAATAAAAATTTCCRGTTTCGCCGGAGTTCCRGTATACTGAGGTTTTTGYAATAACCATGAAAAAACAGTTTTTTTGTGCAGTATTCAAAGAAGTTTACTGTTTACAATTAGTAAAGGGTGAGSCTGAGGCAAATAAYTGTTTTAGCATAAATACACAGGTGATTCTTTCAAAAAAAAGGAAAAAAAGAAGATAAAAGACATTTYTTTCTGGTAACAGCAAAGCAGCTKGCCGCCATTTTGGATTGTTGCTGGAGGTGATTATCATGTGATTGTGTGAGTTTCTCGACCAATCATCGCAGGAGATTTTCAATAATCACCTGTGTATTTTTACTAAATAAAGATATTTACAATATTGATGACAATTTTAATTAATTTTTTCAAAATTATTACGAAGATCGTGTGAAAAATGCATCTATCGTAAWTTAAATTTTCTGTACCTAGAATTACATAGCATTTTTTAATTTCAAAGGAGGGGATGGTGAGTCTCCCAATCCACCCCCTGGATCCACCTTGGATTGTAATATACTAGAATTGGGTAATTTCGTGTACTTTATTATCAGTCAACAAATGTCAGTCAGTCAACAAGTGGCTGACTCAGACTTTGCTAACATTTTACCAACAAATTACCAATAGCACTTGTTGGTGTTTATGAACATTAGCATTGTGATGYTAATTTGTCARCCATTATCACAATAGTTTTTGCCAACTTGCTTTGTTTTGTCAGTGAATTGATCTCTGGTTGGCATAATAATGACAATAGCTAACCTCACAGCAACTAGCTATACTTCACCAACACCAACACCAATAYTTTTGCCTTCGTCATAGTTTATGAAATAGTTTATGAAACATTTATGCCTCAATTCAATTTACTGCAATAAAATGCTGATTATCATTTTATATCACTAATGGTCAAAGCCATTGAACCGATAATTAATATTTTGGATTTTGGAAAAAAATTAGAATACAACCATAACTTACTGGATGTGCTACAAGGCATCTAGTTTTGAGCTTGAGATCATCAGTGAACTTGGATGGCACAATGCAAGATGAAGAACTTGCAAGGATAATGTCTTTGTTAGTTGCCCTTTGATCAAGGCTAGAGAAGACTTYCTTTTTAAGATCAAGATTTTCTGGAGTGCATTCCTAAAAGTAAATCGAATGATTATATATAACTGTTTAGATTATAATGCAGATAATGGTCATGTATATGGCTTTCATTTTCATTTTCATCTCATCTCATCTCATTTCAAATTTTTTAAGTCATCTCATCTCATCTCATCTCATCTCAATTTTTTTAAAGTCATCTCATCTCATTTCAGTTTTTTTAAGTCATCTCATCTCATCTCATCTCATCTCATTTCATTTCAGTTTTTTATTAAGTAGAAGGTATGACAAGTATGGGTTAAAATGAAGCATCATATACAAGCAACCAAGTTGCATTTTTGTTAGTTTAATATCAATATCAATAACTAGTATAATTTTAGACTTGAATATAGAGTTTCTCGAGCTGTGATTGGTCGAGCAGCCAGTGATTCTGAGACGATAATCACCATTGGAGTGGTGATTATGAGGTTTTCCAAAGTTTTTCAGATCGGAAGTAATACTAATACATTTTTTTATCCAGAATTTCAACTTTTCTCTGATATTCAAGTCTAAAATTATGCTAAAAAAAAATCAGTGATTATGGTGATATTTACCTYRCCACTCAAAGACTTGTGGCTCGGTAAATATCCACCGATAATCACTTTGCCTTCAGCAAATAATTGTTAATTAAAATAAAGATGATGGTGATGATGACAATAGTTTTGATGATAATAATGGTGGTTTTGGTGGTGATGATGATGGTGATGGGTGGTAATTGTGGTAATAATAGAAGTGATGATGATGATGACAATGACAATAATACCTGGACATAAAACACTCCATCCAGTGTTTTCTCCAGATCATCACAAGAAGAAACAAGTTTGAAAGCTTCAGCTGCTGTCTTAATTTCACGTTTCATCAAACCTTTCTCTTCTAGCTGGTTCAACTGGTTTTCTATACTTTCCATGGCACTTGTGAGCTGGCTGGCAACAGTGTCATAAAGAACAACACTGTACCCGGCACTGCAAAACAACTGAGAAGGACAGATTTAGTTGCACTTAACTGTGCATACATCATGACCATTTTTGGTATGAGGAGGAGAAAGAGGAGAAGGAGAAGGAGAAGGAGAAGAGAAGGAGAAGGTGGAGCAGAACAAGTAATAGTATGTTCTACTTACTGTTGACCAACATCTTCCAATGAGGCCACTAAAAATGAAGAAAAATAAACAGAAATAATCATTAAAGACATAGTTATTTTGTGCACTAAGCTAAAAAATACAAATAGGATTTTTTTCCTGTTTACGACCTTGCCTTTTGGGCCATTTTGGGCCTTGCTTTGGTTAATTTGGCCTAGTGAARATTGATGCAGAGTCAAATATTCCCACGGGGTCTAGAAGAGGAGTGAATTCCTCTATTCATTCATCTGCTATCTGGACTGAAATTCCCCCTACATCCTTTTTTCATAAAACTCCACATTTACTGTGCTTCAAATTCAACATTGTTTTGAAGTCTCTATTATAAAGCAAATGCATTTACCATACCTTCCAATAATGGCAACTTTTCCTTTAGAATCTGCCATTTTATTCAAATTATTCTTCAAATTGTCAAACAAAACACCAAGTGATCCTCTAGAACCTGCATTGTAGTAAAATATTATGCAGTCAGTATATTTTWAAATGATTATTCACTGAATTAGGGAAAGTTAAAATAGGTGAATATTTACTGAGCTGCAAGTCTTTGAGCAGTAAGGTAAATATTCACCATATTCACTGAGGCTGAGGTGAATTATTATTTAGTAAAATTTTGAACTTGAATAACAGAGAAAAGAGGAAATTCAGGATTAAAAAAATGTGTTTTGGTCTTACTTCTGCTCTGGCAAACTTTGTCAAACCTTATAATCACCGCTCGAGCAGTGAATATTGTGATAATATATAATACAGTATATATATAATCACAAATTGCTCAACCAATCAAAGCGCTTGGAATTCTATAACTAAGCCTAAAATTATATTAAAAAAGTCTAGTTGTAAAGTAATAAATAAATTATTTAATCTTGTTTTGGCTTCTTTTTTCGTTCCAAAAAGAGGACTTTTACTTTTCTAGAGTGTAAAAAAGTAAGCCTGTTAAGAAAAATAAAACTAGATGATTTTAAAAAGTGCTGTTCTTTATATTTAGTACGTTACTGCTATTTTCATGAATGGGATGCAAACTCACTAGCTGCAAGCCACATGCTGAAATTTTGTTTTTCACTGCTGTCAATCAAAACTAATCAGTCGGTACCTTTTTATATTTTTCACTGGAGGCTTTGAAAAACCAAATTCCAAGGGGCAAATAGCATGTACAGAGTTCATTTTTATGAAAATTTGGGTACAACTAGAAAATACCCCGCAAGGAAAAGTATTATAGTAGGCTGCCTACATGCCTACGCATTCGTTGTAGGAATAAACAATGGAGTACCTTGGGGTTAGGTTTAGGGTTAGGATTGGGGAAGGCTTTGTAGGAATAAACAAAGGGTGCGTAGGTGCATAGGCTGCGTAGGCGTGTAGGCTGCGTAGGCGTGTAGGCTGCGTAGGCGCGTAGGCTGAGTTGGCTGCATAGACAGAGAGATGCGATGAAAAATAAACTGAGAATTCATATGAAGAATTAATCACCAAGTAGGCTACGCACATTCCTTAGAAATGGCTTTCATTTGGCAGGATATTCTATAGCCGTAATTTGCAGGCACCAATACTAGTTTTCTGTAAGAAACTAAACGTAAAAAGAAACCAAAATACTATTTCGAAATTGGAAAATAAAATGAATTAGAAGCCAAGGTTAATTTTTATATTCCAATATTTACTTACTTTTAGACGTGCTTCGACACACAACTGTGGATGTCACCTGACACGTACTGGACCTGCTACAATGAGATCACACTTGTTTCCGTTCATTAAATCACGAGTATTAAAACACGAGTATTAAATAGAACAAAGRCTTCATATGAAGATAATTCAGGATACAGATATACTTGAAAAATACTGAGATCAAGAGTTAAAATATAGATCTTTTCGGCCGGATTTTACTTACATTTACGAAAAAATTTTGCCAGAATGAGTTTTTCAACAGGCGTTACTGTCATTTATGAAAAAGAATAAAAACTAGTCCGGGTCGGGAGGGACAAATAATAGAAAAGCTTCTGTGGAGGGGAAGGGATTTTTGACTTGTTTACAAAGGAAGTGATTTCAAGGCTTWTTTTTTGACCCCCCGAGATAAAATAATTTCCTAAAAAGATTTCAAGAGAACAAAAATCTTATATTTAATTCACAGGTCAACTTTGCTTTAGCTTTAACACGGTAAATGATAATTTTGAAGATTTTTTAATTTGGTTCCGATAGCTATCCCTCCCCTCCCTCCTTATTTAAAATTGACAGTGGTTTCACTTTCATGTCACCTGTTCTATTCCAGGCTTTTCATTGGTTGATTATTGCCTCGTGCTATTATTAGCCATTCGGGGATTCCCCTAAAAAACTCCCTACTAAAGTTTGGCTTATTACAAAGCGCTCTGAAAAGGAATAAGAAGAAACTCCTAAATTAAACCTTTTCATTATACTGGGAATGCGTGTTGGCTCATCTCTGTTATATCCTACAAATAAACATCGTCGGTTACRGCAAATAACGGTTTATATTTTTTGATTGAGGAGGCGATTAAAAGCCCCTTTTAGGATTCTTCCCTTGTACTGGTTTCAGCATCGTCATCACCAAATTCAACCGTTTGGACGTAAAACAAGAAAGAAGGAAGTCCTTGACGCAAATGGTGAGTATAAAAGTTAAGTTCACTGTTGTAGGATATTTTGGAGTTGTATGACAAGTTGGTATATAATGTTGGCGATGAACATTTTTAACTCCACTTTTAACTAACATTTTTGACTCCAAATTTTCGTCAACGCATTAAAAATTATTCTATTCGTTTTATGATTTATTAGCTTTGCATGTTTAAACATGGCTAGTTCAACACCGAATTTCGAGAGAAGCATTTCGCTTAACGATCTGGATTCGTCTCTAAGAGTGAGGGAGCTCATCAAAGGGGACATTGTCTCTCCAGAAGATGAGACGAAACATTGCCACCTCGGACACTCGAGCGAATACACCTTCGTTCTCAGAAGCTTCAAAGACCTGACCTTGGATTTCAAGAAGTTTCTCTACAGTTATCTTCTAGATGTGCTAATCTATAAAGAATTGGAGGAGAATAAGATGCTGAATTGGTGCCCATCGCTTTTTCCATTGGTTCCTGTGTTAACTCTGGGAGATGGCAATTGTTTAATGCACGCTGCCTCGATTGGAATGTGGGCTGTCAATGATCGATACCATACACTACGAAAGATGGTTTACGATGCTCTCTTGGAGGA
This sequence comes from Actinia tenebrosa, assembly GCF_009602425.1. The sequence goes on from NW_022261569.1 coordinate 91,558, forward strand.
CACAGAGGGTACGTATTATAGGATTAGAAGATGTGGCAAGGATTTTTGTAGACCATATTATTCACATACTAGATGAGAATTCGATTCATCGAGTTAGAAACATTATTGCTTATAGCGTTAATCTTAAAATACCTTCCTTGCTTGGCAGAGGTTTACAGGCAGGGTAATTTTTCTTGGCTGGTGTTCAATCTGGCACGATCCTGAACTGAAACTTTTTTCGGGTTTTTTTCGGTGACAACGCTCTGTATTGTTTAAATGAAAACACCTTGGGACGGTTTGATGTTTGGGGATTTCCCTAACGAATATGCAGATTTATTTAATATTTAACAGGAAGGAAAAGAGTTTGTTCCAACTTCCAGCAGTATTAATAATCTTCTTATTAAAGATTACGAAGCAAGGGTAAATCCAGAAATTTTTAAGGGGGGGGGGGAGGGGGCTCAATTGAAAATAATAGGTGTCATCGGACATCGTTATCATACTTAATGAAAGGTTAGTGATCTATTTGACCCAGATCTACTGTTGTAAAATTAAACTTAGTTTTCACTAGGGATGCAAGCATAAGCGTAACRACACATGCAAGTACAGATAGTACATTTTTTAAAGGGTTGACTGATTGTTTTGCTCTTTCCCTTTCCAAAGATAAAAGGGTCAACTAACTGTGAAAGGCTGTATCTGTGTTTGCTCATGTTATGCTTATGTACTTGCAACAAATCCACTTGAGCGTAATGTTTTCCTAATTTAATGTAATTTTTTTGCTAATGCATAATGTTTTTAAGACTACTCTCTTGTTATTCTCTTGAGAATAAGATTTTTTGTTTGAGTCATATCCATATTCATGTATCTTCCTTTGTGCAGCCATTAAACAAAGAAATAATACTCTAGGGAATAACATGTGGTCTGAAATAGGAAAACATTACATCCAAGTGGATTTGGCCCATCAAGCATAAAGTGTTGTAAAAGGTCTTTAACATCCTTACTTACTTATTTGGTCTTTAAATATTAATCAGTTATGAAGATAACTGAATCAAATATGATGACCAATTTGAATAACTATTATCCTGCACTGACTAGCGATAGACTAGCCTCTCATACATGTGAAAATGCTTTTATGTTTCAATGTGAACACGAGGCTAGTCAGTTGCTAGTCAGTGCAGAATAATATTTATTCCAATTGGTTGCCATATTTCGATTCAGTGTAATATAAAGATCGTAAATTGCCTTGACAGCTATTACAACATTCAGTATTTAATCAGCATTTTGGTGTACTTTTCAGGCATATTCCACAAGCGCTGGCAAAGAGAGCAAGAAATGTTAAACCTGAGGACGTATGGTTACAGCATGACTGAACAGCAATGGGATAGAGAATGGGAAATAGTGCTGCAATTGGTATCTCAGGAAGAATACCCCATAGGGCATAATGGCATGCAGTACGGCAGTCTTGAGGAGATTCATATTTTTGTTCTTGCCAATGTCCTCAGGCGGACAATCATTGTGGTTTCAACTGACACTCTTCGAGGGAACTATGATGAATCCCTCTCACCGGTAAATTTCGCTGGGATTTATCTGCCGTTAAATTGGGACCCGGTTGATTGTGTCAAGACCCCCTTGGTCATTGGATTTGCACAAGGGCATTTCACAGCAATAGTGAGCTTTGAAGATGGAGTCTTTGACCAAGGCGAAGTAATGGATGGTTTTAATCAAATGTCAGAGAAAATCCATGGAGTTCCTCTTCAAAAACATGATGGTACTCCACTACCAATTCATTTTTTATTTGCAAATGAGGAAGAATTGACTGATGGACTTCTACGACAGTATCTGGATTGCAAAAAACTCACGTACAAGGATCCTGAGGAAGGAAGCTTGGCTGTGACCTTAGCTGCAAAGATGCACTTTGTATCACCGCCTGCTCCTATCAAGACACTCGTGGAAGGTTTTTTCACACGTGCAAGGGAAACCTATCTACACRTGGTTCAAACGAAAGAACACCAAGCTGCTGGTGGTGAAACTCCTTTTCATGATCTGAAACCATGTAGAACCGAAGGATGTGAGTTTTTTGGGACTCCTGAAACGTCGTTCATGTGTTCAGGGTGTCTGGAAAAGTATTTAAAGAATGATGGAAAACAAGCAGCTCTGGTGGCTCACAATATGGAAACTGCTTTGAGAGAAGAGAATGCCCCTTGGAGAAATACTGGTGCCAGTGCTGGAATCAAAAAAGAGGCGTTCGTTTTACCTAGTAATACTCTTAGGGAAGAGGTTCCCCAAAGAACAGATGAGAAACAGCAGCGACAAATGATGGAAGTGATACAACAGCAACAGGAACAACAACAACGGCAACAAACAATGAACCAAGATCAACAACCAATTGGCGTTATTCAACAACAGCAACAACGTGAATTTGAACTAATAGAACAGCAACGACAGCAGGAACTGCGAGAAAAACAACAAGAGCAGGAACAACAACGGCAGCAGCAGCAGAATCAAGAGTTTGAACAACAAATRCGACAACAACAACAACGTGAATTTGAGCTTATGGAACAACAACGACAGCCGCTGCAGCGACAACAACAAACAAAGGAGCTTGCAAAACAGCAGCAACAAAAGCAAATGGCACAGCAAGTGCAATGCATAACAAATGGCTGTAAATACAAAGGAAATGTAGAAACTGGAAACTTGTGTTTCCGATGCCACGACGCAGAGATGGAAGCTGAACGACAAACAGCAAGCATAATATCCATGAACATCCAAGCCAAACCGTGTGCAAACAGCAGTAATGGCTGCCAGTTCTTCGGTCTACCTCATCAAGAGGACTTCTGCTCAAGATGTTACAGAAGCTTCTGTCTAGAGATGGAGTCCTTCGCTGCAGAAAGAAATGTTGAAGTTCCTYCTCGAAGCGAAGCTGTGTCGCCGCCACCTGCGGCCAATGCTTGTCAGACTATTGGGTGTCCAAATCCTGCGTGTCCAGAACTGTATGGTAGATGTGTGCAGTGTTACAGTCGGTGTATCAAAGACTTCATTTCATCATACGATGGGTAAGTGTAGAAAAAAGTGTAGTTCTTCGTGTGAACGCAATTTGTTTTTTTGTTTTTTGTTTTTTTTTTGCTGCCGTCAATCAAACCTTACAATTAGCACCTTTCATTTTTTAGACTGGCGGCAGCGAAAAACCAAATTTCAGCGTGCAGATCGCAGACACAGAGTTCGCATGTTTATGAAAATTGCAGTAATGGAACGAGAATTTTTTTTCAAACAACATCTAAAACAGTAGTAATTGTTGCAGATCATTATTTTTTATCAATTTATTAAAACAAATGAAATCGGTGATTAAGGTTATTTCCTTGATTCAGCAGATTACCTCTTGGAAACACAGCACATATTCCACCATCTTCCCAGCCTGCAGAATCTCAACCTTCAACATCCTCACGGCCATTAACGTCTTCCCAACCTTCACCACAGGCTTCATTACCTCAAACCTCTCCCCAACCGCAGTTTTCATCGCCCGCGCATCTTGGTCAAACCTCGGCAAACCAGGGATCTCTTTGCGTCGTAGCGTGTTGTCAAAACAAAGGGGTTCCCTCTTATGGAGGTCGTTGTACCGAGTGCTATAATATAAGACCCATGAACGCCGAACACTTTGTTACCGTGGCAAAAACAAAAGAAATGAAGGTGTCGCCAAACACAAAGCCAACTGCGCCTGCTCCGACAGTTGCCGCTGGCCTTCCCTGTGGTGAGCCCGCTGATGACAAAGAAAATAATCGATTATTCTGCACAACACCAAAGTGTAATAATCCTGTGAATGAACATAGTTTGTGTACGAAGTGTATTATGACTCGTTATCAACAAGCAACGGAAAACGTCCCACAACAACTTCACCGTCCTTCTCCTCCTTCGTCCGGTGAGCYTGGATCCAGAACAATGGAACAGCTGTCAAGAGAAAGGCTAGAGGCTGGTCTAGGCGCAGCTGGTTTTGGAACCGAAAAAGTCGAGCAGAATCAAGTACCAGGCAGTGCTTCAGAGGAACGTCGAAAAGCAACTGCGCTTGCTCGTCAGAAACTCCCGCCACTTCAAATGCCCCCCTCCTCTGCTAAAACAGGTTTGAATCCTCAGCCAGGTAATCCTGCATCAGTCAATTCTCCTGGCGCCAATATCCAGTGTATTGCTCCTAATTGTACGTTCTATGGGAACGCTGAGCACAGCTACTACTGTTCGAGATGCTACGAGAAGAACAGAGAAGAATGGAAGAAAATCAGTAATTATACACAAGCGAGACGCTCGGCACACAATGATCATCTTGTCCAACTGTCGCTATCGCGGACTCTCAAGCCAAACAAGATTAAAAAATGCGCATTGACGTACTGCTRTAATGTGGAAACCCCCGGTAATAATGGACTGTGCGATAGATGCTATAGGACTGCCATCACCACGGAAAAGGAATGGCAATTAACGAATAGGGCCCTCATTGAGTCACAGGTATGTTAGGAATTCGGGTGAATATCGCGTG
>NW_022261570.1:81370-95675 GCF_009602425.1 Actinia tenebrosa
CGAGCAGGAGTGTTTTATCGGGTATAAAACACGAGGCGTAGCCGAGTGGTTTTAGACCCGATAAACCACGATCTGCGAGTTTATTAAACGGCTTAGAAAACTTATGATGTTTGTTCTCATATTGTACCGAATTCTTTACGAATTGAACCAAGTTGGATAGAGAAAATCCAAGTTAAAGTTTATGCAAATGAAGACGAATCTTTATCCGATTTAAAATCACCTTCATGGTCATGATTTCTATTGTGTTTTCTTCATGAATGATTAATGAGTTTTCTAAAGATATATAGATATTTATGCTGTTTGTTCGTCTATAAGAATCACAAACGTTGCATTGGACTAGCTATGTTTGATGAGGACACAGCGCAGTAATGAGACGCCAATGTTGGCAAACTTTTGGCCACGAGTGTGGCCGTTTATTAACATAACTAATACAACTGTATTTTGGGATTTTCCCAACATGGTAAGTCCACTACTTACAATGCAATGTTCTCATCAAAGGTGAGGGTCAAACCGCCACAACTGGCGGAAGGATCTACCAGAAAGAATATTATTCGGGAGGACGATGGGGTGGTTGAGGGAAAATTCGCTCAACACTGATGTTGCGTGGGCGATCAGGAAGGCTCGGGTATTTGCATATCTTATATTAGGTCCCTCGCCGATTGTACCGGAAGTCTCACAGGCGGAATAATGTGGTGAAATGATAGTGAAATAATGTGGTGAAATAACCGGCATCGCGGAGTTCATGGGTTCGATTCCCGTTGAAGCTTGAAATCATTTTTTCAAGTCTTTCTTTACAGCGTTCGCTTAGATCGCTCATTCACTGTGATGATCAACACATCTATCATTATTTCACCAAAGTTCTACCCATTCAATATTCACACTTATTACATATAGTGGCTTGATGAACCCAACAAAAAATGACCGCTCGCCAACAGGATTGGCTTCATAGCTCAGTTGGCAGAGCATCGCACCGGCATCGCGGAGGTCATGGGTTCGATTCCCGTTGAAGCTTGAAATCATTTTTTCAAGTCTTTCTTTACAGCGTTCGCTTGGATCGCTCATTCACTGTGATGATCAACACATCTATCATAACTAATACAACTGTATTTTGGGATTTTCCCAAAATGGTAAGTCCACTACTTACAATATAATGTTCTCATCAAAGGTGAGGGTCAAACCGCCCAAGACCGATGAATGGACATGAATCGGGCACCCCACCCAAGGCCAATGCAATGTTTTGATCGCTATATTTTAAGTAATAACAGTAACTATGAATTATGTATCGTAAAATTCTAACATGGGCTTTATGTTCACGCGGAGTATCGTTACGTCTTAAACTTAACGTACGATTTTCGCTCCTGCCGAAAGTCTTCCTAGACCTATTATTAACGTAAATGCGAACTTAAGTTGGCAACCTCGATCAGGACATGATATACGATCTTCGCTCCTGCTGAAGTCTTCAAAATATATATTCTATTACGTGAATGCAATCTTAATTTTCGCTGCATTGATGTCTTTTTATTGTTAACTACTGAACGGCTTTATGCTTTCATTGCGTAAAATCACATTGTTAACGTAACGTATTACTTTCGCTCCTGCTGAAAGTCTTGCGAAGTATTGTAATAATAATTTTAGTAATCCACTACCCGGAGTATGGTTGAGAATTATTTCCTTCGCTCCTGCTGAAGGACGATTCCGCTATCTAAATGAGGGCGATGGCCTTACGGCAAGCGGCTTTAGAACTTACAGTGAAGGGGAACGTACGTATTTTAGGAAGGCATTCGACTTCCATCGGCCGAAGCGTCTGATTTGTGCGTCTGAAAATTCCTGGGCTGAAGCCCAGGAGGGAGCCCCTATTCGAAAACTGTGTGTTTTGTAAAGAGATGTATCTAATCCGCAAAATATTAGGGCTTGTCTAAGCGCTTCTACAAACTGAGCGCGTTGCACTGAGGAATTATCTGGCCAGCAGAACAAGGGCCCGTCTCGAAGATGTCTTACGCTTAGGTATTCGGCGATTAAGGTAACCGGGCAGATGGGTTGTGACTTGTGCATTATCACATTTGAAGGGTGGTTTACATTGCTGTGTTTAAAAAATCTCAGCGTAAGCTGAATCGACATCGTGGTATCGTCTGCTGATTTCAAAAAGGTAATCTGATTGAGCTTAATTACATTTCTGATGATTTGCCCGTGGTTGCATGTCATTTCACCTACTCTAAGAGCAGCAAAAAATGCCGTAGCGCACATGGCTTTCATCAACCGCTTGCGGTAGTCAAGCGATATGGTTTGGTCAAAAGCATGAACTATTTGCTCTAGTAGCGGTAAGGTTATAGGTAGCCTAGAATCAAGAGACGGATGTATCTTCGAGTACCCTTTTAAAGCCAATTTACAACCGGCAGATTGAGTGGGGTCTGACACCGATGCTAATCGATGTGTGTAGCTAATAGCGGAAATGTATGTGAAAACTGTAGAAGCCGCGTATTTTTGCTTTGCTAGATAGGCTACGAATAACGTTATGCTATCTGCGTTAATTGGGAGGGCGAATTTCGGTGTGCCAAAGTAGCAGTGGTGGAATTCTCTGAAAATTTTCCAAGAAATTTGGTAGGTAGGCAGTGAGGAGTGACTAAGGGAGCTATGCAGCAATGAAGTTAAAATATCTCCCAGTTCTCCGGTAGGAGATGTTTGGGGATGGGAGTTGCAGAGGCTTCCTTCCCTGTCGCGAGATTTCTGAATTTTTGGATCTGAAAACGAGATAAACTGTCAGCAAGAGTGTTCGCTTTACCACGTATATGTTTAGCCCTAAAAAGTATGTTGTGCTGTAGGCATGTGAGCACTAAACGTCGTATCAAGGCCAGCATGTCTCTGTCTTTGGATGTTTGTTTGTTAATCGCGAATACCACGCTTTCGTTGTCAGACCGAAAGAGTACTCTTTTATTTGTCAATTGCTCGCACCACATGCTGACATCTACAACGATGGGAAAAAGTTCCAGCATAGCTATGCTTTTCTTTTTCCAGTTCTCTGGCCATTTGCCATAAGTCCATCGCTTATTAAAGATAATACCATAGCCTAGTGATTGTGCAGCATCGGTGTAAAATTCCAAAGCATCAGATGAGCACCAGTTATCCTCTAGAAACATTGTTCTGCGATTGTGAGTTATCAAGAATTGCTTCCAAATAGCTAGATCTTTCCTTACCTCGTTATTTAAAGAAATGTAGTCATGGGGGCGTTTTATGCCTAATGTTAGGTTTCCGGGAACCACGGTTATACAAGCAAAATTGAGTAGTCCTATTAGTGATTGTAAATCCCTTAGGGTTACTTTTTTACGTGACTTTGTGTTTTCAATAGCCCTGAGACACTTGTCGATTTTGTCCTGTGGAAGCCTGGCCTCAAACTCAATACAATAAAGTTCCACACCTGCGAAACTCAACGTGTGTGCTGGCCCTTCCGTTTTCTCCTGAGCAATCGGCACACCCAAGTCCGCGCATAAGGCAAGAAATTGATCAAGCTGGGCTTTACATAGGGAGAGGGATTCTGCTACGATCAAAAAGTCATCCAAAATGTGGATCATGCTGTTAATGCCTAATTTGTTATGTGCTATCCATTCAAGGGAAGAGCTAAATTGCTCAAAAATTCTGCAAGAGCTAGCACATCCCATTGGAAGGCACCTGTCGATATACCATTTGCCTTGCCACTGGAAACCCAGTAATGCATAGTCTGCTGGATGCACAGGGATAATGCGGAATGCACTCTGGATACCTGTTTTGGCCAAAGCACAACCCCTCCCTAACTTCTTAATTAATTTGATTGCATCGTCTACACTGGCATAATGAACCGAGGTAAATTCTTGTGGGATGCCTTCATTAACTGAATCTCCGGCTGGATAGGACAAATTCTGTATCATTCGATACTTGCCTTCTTTCTTTTTAGGAATGACGCCTATGGGTGACACGCGCAAAGGTGTAACAGGGGGATAAACGAAAGGGCCAGCAATGCGACCTAAGTTTATTTCTTTCTTAAGCTTAGCTTCGATAACCAGGGGGAGTTGTTGAGCAGACAAAAGGTTGTGTGAAAATTGGTTTTTACGTTCTCCTTGGAACTCTAATTTGAAACCCTCTGTAAAACCTGTTATTATCTTGTTAGCAATCATTGTGTCATAGCCTTGTAAGTAAGAAGCTAATTTGGTTACATCAACCGGAGTTGGTAGGATGGGAAGTATCTGGGTATCTAGTAGTTGAGGGCTTTTGAAAATTGTTTGACTTTGGTGATTGTTTGCACTGTGAAGCTGTATGGCTTCCGTTACATTTATAACATTGGTGCTTAAAGGTGCAACCATGACAGGGGGCCCTTGCATGGAATTTGAAACAATATCCCTTTGGGGTTTGAAAGGAGCCTTGTTTTGCACGAAAATTGCGGTTATTGCCTGACTTTCTTAACTGATGTGAGCGCAGCCATAGCTCTGTATGTATTTGGTCCCATGGGAGGGGATCGGACTTTCTCAGGGCACGAAAAGTTTCGTCATAAAATTTCCAGTCTGCTGAGTTATGTGAGAGGTCCCGGATGATTGACATATACTTCATCATGCTGGCACACTGAGCAGGAAATTTTTCAGTATATATGGCCACATACACTAAAAAGCCATTGGTCCAGCTATCTATATTATAGAAGGACTGCTTCTTTTGATTGGGAATCACCGACAGGGTAGGCTGCCCCCTAACTTTTAGTGACTTAATGCTATAGCTATCATCTACTGGTTGATTACTGAGCAATAATCCTAGATCTACATAATCATTGGCCCAAATTTTGCTCTTGATCTTGTCAGGGATCGCAGAGCCTAATGGGAGAGCAACTGATATGAAATTGTTCTTACTTGTGTAGGCTTCTTTAATATGTGTGTGTTTCGATGTTTATATAAGGATGTGGACAGATACATCCTTTTCGACAAATATATATTAGTCGTGGATATTTAGAGCCTTCTTGTTGACAAGCATAAGTAGGAAATAACGTATATAACTAAGCAGTATCTCATTCCACCAGAACGCCGCAATGATTATAGACAACTAGTTGCATTTGACTATATGGAACTATTCTTTTTTAACATGAGAAGCATTTTAAAACTCCAAAAAAAAAATAAAAAAATAAAATATATATATATATGCATTTTATATAGTCTGTATTGCCATATCCGCATACATTTCTTCTTTTACTGTATATAGCTAACGTACGCCTAGTGGGAGATTCATTCAACACAAACAACACGGAAGGTCGAGTAGAGGTTTTCTACAATGGTCAGTGGGGAACAGTTTGTGATGACGGCTGGGATCTTAAAGATGCTAAAGTTGTGTGTCGTTCACTGGGTTTACCAAGAGCAGTGTCTGCACCACAGGGCGCCGCCTTTGGTCCAGGAACTGGTCCAATCTGGTTGGATAATGTACGCTGCAGTGGAAGTGAATCATCTTTGTTTCAGTGTGGGCATAATGGACTGGGTTCGCATAATTGTGGACATGGAGAAGATGCAAGTGTTGTGTGTGGACCCCCATCATGTAAGTCAATTATTGATCATGGTATATGCATTCAGACACAAATATGTAGAATGGAAAAATATAATCAAGGGAAAATATTAGAGGAAAATATTCTTGAAATAGGAAGGGAACTTAATTGCTCGGTCTTCTTTTAATGACAAATGTAAGAGAACTCCCTCATTTTAATGACTTGTCAATAGACAACCTATCATTGAGCAATGGCAAGTCATTCCTAATGACTTGTTTATTAATCTAAGGGTCAAGGATATTTGTTTTTTCACGATAACTTGGTTATCGCTGTTTGGTTATTTTTTATCATCAATAAGAGTACAGACAGATAAAGCTGACGTCAACGAGCGCACGCTCTTTCCGTTAGTTGTTTTGATCAGTAAAAATGAGAAGTTTTTATCGTTTTTGTTATTGTAAACAACAAATTGACATCATATTTTTATGTGTCTGTCCTCTTATTGACGATAAATTTCGCAATCACATTGTCAAAGTAGTATGCGGATCTACTTTGACAATGTGATTTGTTAGATTGACATGACCTTCCAGTTTTAATTAAGGCATACTTTTTTTAGTTAACTGCTCCCTTTTCAATATTTTTCGTATTTATACAGTGATTTCCTTGAATATTACGAAACTCACTGGTGAGATCAGCAGTCCCGGATACCCAAGATCATTGGAACGAGCCCACTACGAGTGGATATTCAGACCTCCCATACCACGTGCACGTATAGCTTTGTATTTTGAAGACATCGATTTGGATCGCAGTTACATGAGTGGGTCAGTATGATTAAATGTCTTGTTTACTTTAGCAACGTTGTAGATCTTGTGTATAAAAGGTGCGATCTTAGAGAGTGATACCAGACATTGCTGTCAGGGCCACCTGTACTCTTGACAAATGGAGCAAATAATCAAATCGATAGATGGAGGGGATAAATTCCTAGGAAACTTAAATGAAACAAGAATGACGCACCAGAATTAAAGTACGTTTAGCATATAAATGGGGTTAGGAATGTGCTGTCTTGAATATTCGGGAATCAGACAAAAAAGTAGCAGCAACCATCTCAGTTATTGGGAAGAAAGCCTATAGCATGTAGAAGGACCTTTGTTTACCTGATATTCCAGCCTTCGAAGAGTTTTTGGAAATACTAAGAAATTACTATAAACACAAGGTTCTTAAAGTAGCTGAATCTTACAGGTTTCAACATCAGTTCAAGGTGAGAATGAAGCTGTCTCAGAATATGCGAAAAAACTTAGCAATTTTGGACTGTATTTACCAAGAGCCGTTTGAGAGACCAGTTTGAGACTATGAACGGCCTTAGGCTAAAGAAGGACAAGTTTCACTTCATGATAGACGAAATAAAATATTTGGGATTTTCAATCTCCACTGCAAGTATTTCAACAACGAAGGAGAAGGTCCAAGCCATTCTAGAGGCAGCACTACCCTCAACCTCAGATATAAATGTTGCCGAACTGCAATCGTTTATTAGTGTTGTTAATTTTCTTTAAAGGTTTGTACCCGATTTCCCAAGATTATGTTCCCGTTATACCAATTACTAAAGAAAGGAATAGAATACAAAGGCCGCTTTTTTGCTCTGACACTATTCTACGGCATTACGATCTTGCTGCTGAACTAGTCTATCAATGTGATGCTTCATCTATAGGGATAGGAGCCATATTACTTACGGCCTGGCTCAGATAGTGTGTTACAACCAGTCGCGTATGGCTCCCGGACTCCGAGTAAGGCAGTACACAACTATTCACAAATTCATTGCTATTCACTGCTAATGGCCATAGTTTTGGGGATACACCGGGTCAGCCCCTGATTATTCTACTAGTGTTTTTTAGCAAACAACAAATATTCAACCTCTATTTAGTTTTACAATTAATCTTCAAGAATTCGGTTCTTAATCAACTATCGTATGTTTTTCTTTCAAGAAAAAGCAGCTTCGTTCGCCTCCTATCGCGGGGGTGGGGGGGTCTTGATTCTAGCCCTCCTTACATGTCCATATTGTCCTGGAGATGTTCCATTGGGATCTCTTGTGGTTTGCAGTGTCAAGTTCCAGTACAAGATCGCCGACTTCCGCGTTCTCTCTCAGCCGATACCACTCGTTTCTGGGAAGTAACTTGGGTGCGAAGTACTTCATCCATCAGCTCCAGAATACAATGATTCTGCTGTGGGTGCTCTTAAGCAAGGATTGACTCTGTCCTCATCCTCTGGTTGGGGAGACGGGTTGTGATATTCAATAAGAATTTGGGAGTGATTTGCGGATGTTCCCAAACATTCTCAGAACTAGGATACAGGGGGCGTCCATTGACTAAGAATGTGACTTCAGCAAGGAAGGTTCTCCACTGTTCTTCTGTGAAGGATTGGTTCTTGCAGGTAGGGTTTAGAGATTGACTCAAGGACTTAATAAGCGATTCCACGACCCCGTTTTGACAGCTAGCATGATGAACATTGAAATCTTCTTCAAGTGTATTCTTTATCCTCTCATGAGCCAAATAACCTAGGCTTCTTTCAGCGTTTTTCTGTTTATGAGGATATGTAATGCGCCAAACATATCCATCGCCGTGTCGGTGAAGACACGGAAGCCTTTAGCTAGTCTAAGACTCGGAATCTGTCCCATCAACTGACCAAGGGGTTTCCTCCTTATTTTCTTGCAAATGATGCACGACTTGGTGAGCGACATTGCGATCCAAAATCTCCTTCTTGAATCATGTACCAAGTTCTACTAACCACAATGTCTCCGTCTCTTGTGCATCGGTCTCTCGTGCAAATTCTGAAGGAATAAGTGCAAGTGAGTTTGTGTTCTCTTGGTAAGAGGATAGGATTTCTCATCCTATCTGAGATCCTATCTTTGTCTGCTTTAGGAACATCAGTTTCAATGCTTTCAGTTCAAGGCAATATTGGGCATCACTTGAAGGTAATTCTCTGAGTCTTGCAGCTCACGAACCGTGATCGGACCAGTAGTTCTGGTTCTTCCTTTAGCATTTTGAATAAAACGTACGTCTTAATATGCAGGTACTTCGTAGATGTGTCAGTATATGATTGCCGCGTGTCTCTTATTTTCGTTGTACCCGTGGATGAGCTTGAAGGAGTATCTGTGGTAGCTGCACTGCATCTGATGTTTTCCTTTGGCTTTTTTTCTCTTTCTTGGCGTCTAGGTCCTCTGAGCAGTCATCTACATGTCTTTTTGTAACTTAGGCCATTGCGATTCTGGTTGTCTGAGATCATGAAAAGCAGGTCATTGCAACCAGTCCTTGAGTTGTTCAGCTTTGATAAGGGTGCTTGTCGTATTCTTTAAGTTTCTAGTTCATTAAGGATGGTGCCTACAAATTGCGAACCATTTTTATTTTTTTCAAATTGTGCCAGTCATATAAATCACCCAAGAGGCCACTGGAATCCGGAAAAAAAAATTGGGGGTACCCAGGCATCTCAGCAAGATAATTGACGTTAAGCACCAATGACCTAAGCACTTTTTAAGCAAGGGAAAAAAATCATATTTCGAAGTTGTTTTGATAGATTTTATCTGAAACTTGTTTCAAATAAACAACAAGTTATGTTCTTTATATTAAATACATAAACTTTTTTGGAGTGTAGGTAGAAGTCGAGGGTCGAGGGTCGAGGGTAAAAAGTCGAGGGTCCAATAGAAACATCAAAACAAACAGATTTTGTCTCAATAGCTATCAAATCTACTACTAAATGCACTAAATATTTTATTCATACTACATCTTTATACTTTATTCCTTTTAGACTACTCTGTTTCTATACCTAGCGATTCGATCCCCGGCATAACCGAAAAAACCCGTTACATCATGAAATAGAGACACTAGCTTGAAATCATATAAAACAACCTTTATTATAACAAACAGTACTCCAATAAGATATATACTATATAAGTTCAGAGGTCTCTTGTTCTTTGATTGAATCATGCATAAACAGTCTGCAAACATTTCATGGATCGTTTTTATATTATATAATTAATAGCACTGAAAACACTAAAGTCGATGAATATTATTAGTGTATACTCTCTGTGTATAAAAATATACTAATAAACAAGATATTACTTTATGTTATGTAAGAAAACAACGATTTGACGATTACTGTATAGTCTTGTACGCGTTAAGTGAAGAAAAAAACGTACAATAACCTTAACAGTACGTTATAAATAAAATATAACGTACGTTTATAAATAAAACATACTTTATATTAGCCCTAATTTCTCTGCAGTTTGTTGTTTCTGCAGCTCGGTCAAACACAACTGTGGATGTACACGTACCAGACCTGGACCAAAATAGGGATGTCTGGGCTTTATACAATCCAAGTTAGGGTGATAGTATCTATTTTGCTCGGTAGAAACACGGAAGTGTCCTTGCTTGAAATAAGTCTCTCTCCTTATGTTGAACAACAACACCTATAAACAGAGGACCATTTGGATCACTAAACTCAAATGGGCATCCAGCACATTTCCTTATTCGCCCACTTAAGGGGAATATAATGAAGGGGTTTTTGTTCTGCCAAGGTGTCAATGCCGATGCTACTGCTGGGGACAGTGTTGATGTTTGAGTTGGTACAATTTGAGGACTGGCTGGGATCGTTGTTGAAGGACTCTGTTGGCTAAACTGAGTTGGTTGTACGACTAGAGGTTGTGAAAGAGTAGAACTCGTGCGTTGCTTTTTTCGACGAGGGGGACGATGTTTAGACTTGGGGTCTATTTTGTAGTCAACTAAATGAGCTATGATAGTGATTTTGTGTATTCACAGTCAGAACAGAGTGAATCTGAGTCTGAGGACACCAAGTTTAACAAGGATCGGTTATTTATTGTGTTTGAAAGTCAACTAAATGAGCTATATACTCATTGTAAAATTTGTTGTTCTCCAGTCTGTGAGGTAGTTAAGACTCAAACTGGAAGCATGACAACAGTAAGTGTCACATGTCTTGGACACCATACATATAAGTGGAATTCACAGCCAATTATACGCAACACACCAGCTGGTAATCTTCTAATACCTGCAGCAGTTAGTGACTTTGACATGAAGAACTTTTCAGGAATATTCTCATTTTGCTGATGCTCTAAACCTGTGTTTCATAAGCTCTACACACTTTTACAATGTTCAAAATAAAATRATTTTCCCACTCATTAACAGAGCATACGAAAAACAGAGGAATGAAATAATCAATGACACAAAATCCCAAGGACCAGTTGATTTGTGTGGAGATGGTCGCTCAGATAGCCCTGGGCACAGTGCCAAGTACGGTACCTATACTTTGATGGATGAAAAATCTGGGAGAATTGTTGATTTTTCACTGGTCCATGTTTCTGAAGTATCCTCATCGCATACCATGGAATATGAAGGGTGCAAGATATCTCTTAACAAATTAATAGATCAAAAAGTTTCAATAAACTGCCTAACAACAGATCGCCACACCCAAATTACTGCTCAGTTGCGAAAAAACTATCCCTCCATTAAACATCAATATGATGTATGGTAGCCACAGATACAAAGTGGTATTTCCAAAAGGCCGAAAAACATGGGTAGCAAAGCCAGTGTTAGAAGATAAATTATACGAATTCACAACAAGAATAATGGAACAGGTGATTGATAAGCATGAAGGTGGGACCAAATTCACAACAAGAAAACCAATCAACATACCAAAAAATATTGCAACTGCACCAAAACCACCAAAGGAAGAGGTGATCAAGAACCACAAGTCAAGAATGGGAAGAAATCGAGTGATATTCAAAGTTAAGTGATTTAAGTGATGAATTGAATTAAAAATAACTTTCGATATTCCATAAAAAGATTTTGAAAGCTCCGATGATGCAATCTGGTAGTATCGCATCGAATAAACAATGATTCTTAAAAGAAAGAATTCATAGTGCTGTTTCTTGCGTGCTGAATTTATAATGGTTTCAAATGTTCTGACATTGTTTTCAATTCAGTCATATCATACACGGCATTAAAATAGCTCAAAGCACAACATTTGAAAGTTAAAGTTTACCTTTACTTCTTCTTGACTTCTTCTTCTTCAAAGCCAAAGCGACAAGTCGTCTGTAGCTTGTGGTGTTGCGCAACATGAGAGCTCTTTGGTTGCTGCAAGTACAATCTCTTGTAGCCGCAGCCAATGAGTATTGTAGGCTCAGCCGGAGTAAGAGACTGGCGCAAATTCGCATAGCCTAAGATGCAAACTTTGTTGTACATTTTTTGATTATCAGTATATAATTAATACTTTTAATTATTTATTTCCGGAAATTTTTGATATAATCTGAACTCGTTTATTTTTTTGCCTTAGAATTAAAAATTTTGTCAAGAATTCAAAGTCGTAGTATACCATGTTATGAACTTGAAAAAACAGTATGGCGGCCTAGTTTTGTACTGGGGATAGACCCGAATGCCGGGTTATATTATTCGGATATAATAAATGTAAAGATGTAGTTAAATAAATAAAATTTGACAGATTTGATAGCTATTGGGCTTAATACAAAGAGAGTATACACTAGTAATATTCATCGACTTTAGTGTTTTCAGTGCTATTAATTATACAATGTAAAAACGATCCATGAAATGTTTGCAGACTGTTTATGCATGATTCAATCAAAGAACAAGAGACCTCTGAACTTATATAGTATATATCTTATTGGAGTACTGTTTGTTATAATAAAGGTTGTTTTATATGATTTCAAGCTAGTGTCTCTATTTCATGATGTAACGGGTTTTCTCGGTTATGCCGGGGATCGAATTGCTAGGTATAGAAACAGAGTAGTCTAAAAGAAATAAAGTATAAAGATGTAGTATGAATAAAATATTTAGTGCATTTAGTGGTCGATTTGATAGCTATTGAGACAAAAATCTGTTTGTTTTGATGTTTTTATTGGACCCTCGACTTTTTACCCTCAACCCTCGACTTTTTACCCTCGACCCTCGACCCTCGACCCTCGACTTCTACCTACACTCACTTTTTTGTATCATATGAAAAACTATTTTTAAAACGAATTTTCCCCTCAAAAGTGTAAAGTATGGTTCTGAAGGGATACTACATTTTTGCTTACATTTGCATCCAAAGCCATTTTTATTTTAGAAATTCTAGTATAAAAAATTATCTGAATATTTCTCTTATTTTGGAGGAGAAAAACTAGGGGTACCCACGCGTTTTAAAAAATTATGATTTTTAAAAGTTTTTTTTTGAAGATAAATCGTGTGCTAAATGCGTGACAAGAATGACGCTGCGTTGCGAAACAGCGTGACCAGCTCTACTTTGGCGTGTTTGCACAAATCGTTGTTTTACAAGCAGGAGGAAAACTGAAGAAAAAGCGATATTTCAAGCCTTCAAAGAACCAGAAAACTTATGCAATTCGAAGAACAATAATTAACTAGACGATCCATGATCGTGTACTCGGGCTTCTTCTTGCGTTTGAAGTCACGGTACGTTTGTGTAACGAAAATTGCAGCATTCTGTCAACCAATTACAAGTAGAGCGCGAGAGATCTGTGGCGGCGGAAGCTAAAAATCTTTGGGGGNGGGGGGGGTGGGGTGGGGTGGGCACTGCAAAATAACGCTATGTGATAACGACAATGTTTTGTTTGATTGCAGACGCATAAGTCGTAAAACAATGACAAAGAACCAATATTTGGAGGGGGGGAAGACCCCCCGGTTCCGCCGCCCCTGGAGATAACTGCTTTTCCAATCAGAATGGTAAGAGGATTACTCTTACCATAAACATCTTTAGCATGAGAGTCAAACACTTTAAAATGACCATTATCAGTACAGTAAATAATGCCGACAGCAATACAACCAACTGTTAGAATAAATGAGCGGTATTGTTCAGTTAGCAATGATTCGAAAGCTTTTTTTATGCCCATGCAATATTGTTATCCTTCAATGGTAGACTCACCATGAACATCACCGGTGTAACTTTCGCTGTATTCTAGCTGGTAATTTTCTTCTAATACTGTAAGCATTGCTGGTAATTCTGTTAGTAGTAAAAACGATTGTTGTGCAAGTTGTGACAAACTGCTATACAATTGATCCCCAATATGCATGATTTGTTTTAAGTCATCAGAGTTGGTTATCCCTTTCATTTGGTGATAAATTAAAGCACATAAACTCATTGCAACACATTGTTGCCCGGCATTTTATCCAAATATAACAACATCCCCTTGACTATATGCTGCACTTACTGTTTTACTAGCATTAACATGGTGGGTGACAGGACCTGGGTTTTTCTCTATATCATTAAAAAGCTTGTAATTTACACAGTTGCTTTTATGATCTAAACCCTTATACTCGCTATATGGGAAGTTACACGAAAACCACCTTATGTATTTGAGATATTTATCCCTATATTTATCGGTACTGGAATTGTAAACATATCTCATTGAAGAGTTAAGTTTTCCTGTTCTAAATATTGGTTTCCTTCTCATTTTTTGTACAAATCTGATACCTGGTTTGTACTGTATACTTCTCTTTTTCGTTGCAATATCTTTAATAAGACAATGAACTTTCGATGCCTTAGGCGTGTTTTTACTTCAATTTCTGCATACATAACTCCTTAGTTTTCTGTTTTTCTGAAAGACACGTTTTAATCTGTTCACTGGTACTTTGCTTGGTTCATGATCGCGTCTAGAGCCATGACTATCACATTCGACATGATAATTATGAAATGCATACTTTGCATAACGAGATCTGAATTCGTGTACTTTTATTGACACTAAAACATCATTATGTTCATGTACATTTGTAGAATGGATAACTTTTTCTAGTATGTTACAGACACCAAGAG
>NW_022261571.1:0-19351 GCF_009602425.1 Actinia tenebrosa
AGACATCAGTTTTTTATATGTCTGTTCTCTTATTGACGATAAATTGCGTCATCACCGACTTTGTCAAAGTAGTATGTGGATCCAAGAGGCAGAGCTGACATAACAGAGCCGGATACTGTGGATCCGCATACTACTTTGACTATGTGATGACGAAATTTATCGTCAATAAGAGGACAGACAAATAAAAAACTGATGTCTGTTTGTTTTTTACAATAACGAAAACGATAAAAACTTCTCATTTTTAGCGATCGTTGACGTCAGTTTTATCTGTCTGTCCTCTTAGTGATGATAAAAAAAAAAAAAAACAATCAGCGCGCGAGAAATTTGTAAGTTACTGTAAAAAGTATTATTTTTCTCTGATTAAAGTGTTGTGAAACAAAACAAAGACATTAATCAGAGACTGAAAAATGCTATTGATAATATGAATCCTGATTGCTAAGATATTTACAATAAACTTTATTTAAAGAGGGTGACGCAATGACTCAGTGAGTTAATTACGGCCGTCAACTGACAACACAAATATCGCTAGATTATTTTTCGCATGGATGATTTTTGCAGGTCTTTTATCCTTTTGTTGGCCACTGAAGCATCTATTCCCATACATCTATCAAACTATTGATGTGTGCTAATGTCACCGCGGCCCTTTATTCTTATGTTTACTTATTAGTAGACTCAGTGATAAATGGGTTTTGCTTGAGGCTATGCGGAAATTATGCTCCGTCTTGCTCAACCGTTCGTAACATGATGCAACTGACAAATAAAACCATAGGATACTGGTAGAGATATTTACGTTGTCAAATCTGTACATAGTAGATTCTACATAGTAGTTGAATTCCACTGAAAATATTGAAATTTCAGTGATACTTTTCGGGGTCTCAAGTAAGATTTGGATTTTTTTTGATTCACTGTATCCATTTTTTCCCTTTTGTTTTAGAAGATCGAATCCTTAACTGATGTAATTCAAGAAGTCGGTGATCATACTGGTAAATCAGACTGACGAAGAAACTTATAAGAGAAAACCAATCTTTTTTTTGTAGTACTGAGTATCAATTGATGGGTTGCAAGCATTCCCAAGAGAGTCAAAAGACAAAGACATGACGGCCATTGTGGTACCGTTAACAATGGATGCTAATGAGAAATCTTTTGTTAAATGGTACCAACATGGCCGCGATGGCGTAACGTGCAAACGAAGAATTTTTCAGACTTTAACTTTAGTGTGTATTCAAAGAACCTTCTTTGGTAGTTACATCTTCAAGATCATGACAGCTATGTCACTAGAGTGAACAGCATGATTTCTTACCTTTCTGCCTTTAATGCGACTGGCAGAATTACACCCAATTGCAGAAAGTTGTCATATATATGAATAATAACACAATAACGAAACAACAGATAGGGATGATGATGATGATGATGATGATGATGATTCATATAGCGCCGTGAATATAGATATAATCAAAGGCGCTGTAGGCACTGTCACTGCTAGGGTTTCTTTACGTCTTTGCGTCAGGAATTGTGTTTAAGCAAACGGGTGCAATTACTGTATTTTACTATTTAGAAGTTATAGACACAGGCTGCCCTGTGACTAAAAATTAATTATAGTATTCTTTATAAATTTACGAATTTTTTCTTTTAGCTTTAAAAGCTTAATAAACGTTTACAAACTTTCATGTATTCACTGGGAGTTGATAATAAAGTTATTTATTTCGATTTTATAGATTGTATAGACTTTCATTTTTGGCATTTTTCACCAATTCAATCTAGGGGACTTTAAAATTAAAATAAATAATAATATTTTTAATTAATACTTATTTGTTATTTTGCTTTTATATACATATATATATGACAAAGTTATTGCAATTAATGTGTTTCATTATAAGATATAATCTTTCAAATGGTTATTTAAGTGCTTAAACGGCTCCTATATTTGTTGGTCGACTGCCAAAAGATTCAGTCTTTTCTTAATACAGCACAAAAATTGATTTGGAAATACCGATACGCTTGAAAGGTTTTTCCAAGACATGTTTGGAATGCAGCTTTTTGCCAGGAGTGGATGGATAAAATATATAGCTGATCGATTAAGCAAATTATTTGCAATAGATTTAAAGCACAACGCCACTATTCAGGGCCGGGATAGTATTTGCGAGGACTGAAGTGATCTGCTATATTAATTTAAAATATCCCAAACAATATTCTTAGCTTCGTGAAAGTTTTACGTCTTTGTTTCCGTGTCGATCAAAGTAATATTTGCACTCCAATGTTTCTTAATCATAATCCTCGGGTTTTTTTCCATTGTCGCTTCTAATCATGCAATCTCAACGCAAGCACGTGGAGCTCGAGTGCCTGAACATTGACTCTCACGGAAGGCATTTGTTTTTACGGTTTAAATCCTACTGATTTCAAATTAAAACAGCAAACGCGAAATTAAAACAAAGCTCCCTCAAAACTGAAGACTCGTGTTCGAGTTGTATTTATATATTGTCGATGAGTGCTTCGTATCGAAGGACAAAAGTGCATGTTCTTCATCAGTGAACTCCATTCAAAATATAATTTTCGATGTCACTCGATTGAACTCGAATCAGAAGTCGAGACTTTTTTCCATATTTTCCTTAAGTGTAACCATAAGATTTTTGTCGCCGAATTTCTTGCTAAATGAAGTGTTTTKTTTKKTTKTKTKTTKTTTTKTTTTTGATTCAATAATKAYACTTGTTTTGCCTGGCAGACTAAACTACTTGTTGGCAAGTGCAAAATGAAGGCTAGTGAAGAGTCATGTTCAACGTTTTTGCAAAGAGATTTTTTTTTGTTCCGGCTTTTTGTATACTTACATGTTTTSGTTYTTTCTTTCTTTCTCTCCTTTTGTAACTGCAGCAAATCCACGGTGCTTGCTTGTTTCTTTCCATAAAGGACATGTAACAAGTCCTCAAAGTTGAACTTCGGCTGTGTTGCTTGGTCTTCATTGTCGTTCGCAGTCGTAGAGACTTGAACGCGTATGCGACCAGGCGGCCCTGAACTCATGAAGTCTTCCAGTCTTGAAAGCTAAGCAACAAATCGCGTAAATATCAGTATAAAATCAAGAAATTGTGATACTGTAAGACTATATATCTACTCAGCTGAGTTACACGCACACGGCGCGTATATAACTAATATAAACTGAGTTAGCTAGTGGTCAAGTCGACGAAATGGTGAATTCGTTGTCAACTTTAAGTACGTTGTGCATGGTAGTTGATCAGTGTTGATTAAATTGATTGGTGAAGACCAATCAGATAGATTACGCTCGAGGAGAGCAGAAGCGAGAAAGAGAAAAAGAAAGAGAGAGAAGGATTGTCTTAAGAAACATTAAAGAATAAAAAAACACACTCAACCATTATCAGACTACATCAAATATATATAGGAACATTTGTTTCCTGTATTTGTAAAAGAAAGCTCATTTTCTTTGGTAAAGCCTAGAGAGGTTAACGAAGCAATAAAGAACTCGTTTTACCGGCATGCATGCATGCAACACATGTGAGTGCAGTCTTGCTTATACAGATATTATGCGACTTATGCTACATCAAAGTGCCTCTGTCATGGAAACATCCTTAAGACACCCTAAAAACTTGTTTTCCTAATTGAATAATTATAAACATCTTAAAAGTAAATTATCTCAACCTTTCTGCTCAGCATCACGCCGTATAACATTAATATTCTATCCTGATCACCCTCTGGTAGGAAGCTCGCTCGTATCCCGATGCCGGCATGTGATAAACACGATGGTGAATGATTAAGTTGAGCTGGTACTGTTTTGTTATTTCGAGTGGCTGGCGTGCAAACCCGTTTTTTTCATTGATAGTGAGGGGGAAAAAACCAACGACCCAATGAAAAGTTAGGACTTTACGGTTCAATTTTAGATCCAAGCTTGTAGACCGAATTACATAATCACCAAGAAAGAAAAGGTAGTGATATCGTTCTCGAGGGCATGGGGAATAATTCGAAATAAGAAGAGTTCGGCTAACCCGTTTTTTGCAGGAGAAAATAAAACTCGGCAACCAAATAACAAGTTAGGATTTTACAGTGCAATCTTAGATCGATTCCATTCAAACTCGTGAACCAACTTTACATAGTTAAAAGAAAGAAAAAATAATGAATTTATATCGTACTCGCGGGCATAAGCTGGAATGAAGAAAAGGAAATGAAGAAGAAAGAAACATTGTGTATATATATTCTGTATGGTTTGCCGTTTTTGTTTTCTTGTGGACTTTGACCATGGTTAATATTAACTGTGCTTTAACTCTGCTCTTTTTCAACCGTTGGCGTATAAATAAAGTTGAAATAAAGGTAATTCACGAAAAGGCCCTGCGGAAAGTAGCCTGTATAAAAACTTCAAAGACGGTTTTCAAAAACATCGTCTTAGATGGAAAAAAAATTAAACCAAACACTTTGCAGAAAAAATAATGCGTAAGAATCTAAATGCTCGGTTAAATATACACCCGTCAAACTTCTACGGCTAACCCAGGTGTACTTTGATTAAAACGAGAGTATAATCCGGTCCGAAGCAGTTTTTCTTGTTCTAGCTGGTCTTTAAAGTGGAGTATTACAAATATGTTGGTCATTGATAAACATTGATATTCTATTAGAATAAATTAATCAAATCAATCTAACTGTTCATGATTTAAGTTCGATCCCTTATTATCAAAAATTAATAACCATGATTTATTACTACTATACTATGGTTCTAAACCAGGTAATTGATGAACAAAAATGACCAAGTTATAGAATTTTTGTGCAGTTTTCAAAACGAACGTACAGCGGACATGGTTCACTATTTTTATTGCATCGTCAGGGGCGATAGTGACGGTTGTTATCATTTCAAGGTAGAAAAAAAGTTTTGCTAGTTCGAGATTCAAAAATATTTCCTGAATTTATTAGTTTCTTTGTATGTTTTTCTAAGAACGATAATATTATTCGAATGAATATTGTTGTCTGTAGGAAGGTTGCACCAAAACACATGAAGTAAGTCATAACGATTTTTTGTCCTAACCAGATTGTCATTCAAAAACATAAAACTAAATTTCTTTATCTTAAAAGATATTTGTTCAAAGATGCTATTTTAAAGACTTTTTTGTCACTGTTTAACTTAATTAAAAACTTTTTGTAGTGCTATTTTTACTTCACAATGGGAGAGAAAGCCATAAATGTGTTATTCAACATCGTAACTTATATGTATGAAACTAGACAACACACTGCTCACGATGTCCACCTGAACTCGGTTCCTTCAAAGACGAATACTAAAGTTTACATATTCCAAAACGTATGTCCTCCTTATCTGTGTCCATTCTCTGAACGTCGACCTGAACCAAAACCATGAGATAACTGAACCAAAATCATTTCGTTTATATTATTCAAAGACAAAGTCAGATCGTCTAGCGTCTCGAAATGGTTTTCGTCGACCTATGTCCAGCACTTAGGTAACCGGTTTTTCCAACTGTTTATATTTGTGTTAATAAGTTCAATATTAATAACTTACCTACAGTAGCTTAAAGTTTGTGTATATACAAAGCTATAGTTCTACACTCAGTTCTTCGGCTTCAGAAATACTCGACTCACATGAGGTTTTCCATCAGTCAAGCATACCATTTTGATATTAAATTGTTTTCGCTTTTTTCTCGTTGATTGACAAATGCCAACCATGCACGACCAACATTTGTTTTCAGAGCCATTTGATCATCACGTGATCAGTGTGTTTCAATTCTTATCCACCTGGAATGAACATTTAAAATCTCTTATCCCTTTGGATAAAAATCTTTTTTTGTGTGCTTAAATAAAAGTTAGCAATGTTAAATAGCGAAATTTTCAGAGAGTAACAGACAGAGAAAACTATAAATTCAATGACGCGTAAATTGTCACGGGAAGTTTAAAACCCTCATAAATATTCATGCTAAAGAATTAAGTATGTTAACTCATCTGTATCTGGATCCATATTAATGACACATGGAGTAGTAGAGCCAGAATTATTACATGCAGTCTAAGTTCTCATCAACCAGATATTTCTGAAAACGGATTTTTTGATTCCGTTTTCACAAAAAATTCTCGTTCACACGTAGCGTTTTCGAATCGTTTTCGCCCGTCCATACGTATATCTGTTAAGTTTAATTAACATAGATCGACTCCAAAATAGAACATTAAAATTTGGTTATATCAAGTCTATAACTTCAATAAGAGAGATGCTCGAGAAGAGCGATAGAGCTCTGTGTTTAAAAATCACCAAATCTAAAAATGCATCATTATTTGATTTATTACCACCAGGAAGGAAAAGGCTACTAAGGCCTAGGGGCACCCCTTTGTCTTACCCAAGGTTAAAAATGAAAGATTCGAGAAATATTTTATCAATAGATGTCTATTTTCTTAATCTTAACCTTTGAATTTTATCATAAACATACATATATAAATAACTGTATAATGAATCAAAATTTCTAAATAATATACAGTTATTTATATATGTATGTTTATGATAAAATTCAAAGGTTAAGATTAAGAAAATAGACATCAAATAAAAAATCCGTTCTCGACAATATCCGGTGACGTCAGATCATTATGATTTTCGACTGTTCATTTTAAATTAAGGGAGTCATGATCGCGGTTTCGTAAGGGACGGGAGGGAAAGGATTACTTTTGTACGACTAATGTAAAGATTGTTCCTATCCTTGTTGAGAAGGAAGTTTAAGAACACGTTATTAAAATGCGTTTATTTTGGTCTACGCAATACAAAGTCATGGATTGTAAGTCTTAGGGATGTAGCTTGTCTGGTGCAGTCATGCTCATCACTCGGATCATCATAATCACGGAAACTGCATTATTGATACTTGAGCAGAATAGTCAGCCGTCAATACAAAATAAACGCGGGTGCATATTTGATTCTGTTATCAAAATGGAAGCGTATAAGTATAGGAAATCGCACATAATCTCGAGTACAATTCGGAAGTTATAGGTTCAAGTGATGTTTTGAAAGTTTTCAAAAGTTTTCGAAAGTTTTCAAGCCTTTAGGCGAGTCCAGTTTGAGAACTTTAAAAACATTAAGAGTATTCATAAATTCCAAACTGCATGTATGAAAAGATTGGGCCATTTCTTGCTTATAATACACAACCCAAAATTGAGCAACTTAATTGGGACTCTACAGAGTACGATTTGGCATTTAATTGTACTCCTCTTGTCCAATTAGAATCGAGTAATTTTGTTGAGTGTATGATAATGGCAATAATTGCACCCTTTGAACTGTGTGATACATCGTTCGATCCTTCACTTCTCTCCTCTCCTCTCCTCTCCTCTCCTCTCCTCTTCTCTCTCCTTCTCTTTTATTTTGCATCCCTTCCTTCACCCAGTTAGATAATTGCTCATGCAGTTTTCCTTCACATGACTAGTGAAACAATAGAGGGGGTGCCCTCTCCTAACAATGGTGAAAAACATGTACACACAGACAAGGAAATCAGGTAGGTGAGAAGATGGTTTACCCCTTAGCTTCCTCAGTAAATATGACACGAATGATCGTGAAACAAGGAATATAATTCAACAATAAGTAATTTTTGTGAAAAAAAATTCATTTTGTCGGCTTGCCTATTCCTGTTGCGGCAATGCGCAACGCTACCGACTTGGTCAGTTCTAGAATGTTCTCTCTGTTCCCCCACTGGGCAAGTATTTGAAAAGTGAATCAAACACAATGCACAAAGTATATAAACAAAYGCAAAATATCGGATATGCTCTGTCTATGAAGCAAAAATAAGCCTAGAATTAAAATGCATAGAAATGTCATTAGCTAGCTTAGAAGCTGTTATTCGCTTAGACAACTTAACTATTAATAGATGAAAGACCAAAACCTAGAGAGACACACTTTAATTTCAGGATGAGTGAATCTTGAAATGCGGAACTTGGCAAAATGCCGAGAAGCGCTCTTTAAGAAAATGCGTGCATAAAATAACAAATCATAAAATAGTTATTTTTCAAAAATTATCTTATTTTAGAAATCAGTTGCGGAAGTTACTAGAGCAAACATTGTTCAAGGCTAAAGGATTTTTTTTAAAGAAGACGCTATGTTTGAATCACTATTTATGCATTGACTAAATAATTCAAGCTGTAAATGATGACGACACTGATTTTGAAATATGGAATCAATATTTTGAGAGTGTTATTTTAATGGCAAGTACACTTCACTGACCCACTCATGCTTGGAACTCTCTAGAACTTATATCACGTTATTGTAAAAAAGAAGACAAAGAACTAGCGAAATTGTAAAAATTATTAATAATAATGACTGTAATAGTAATAATAAATTTATACCGCGCAAATTTCATATTCATATGCTCATGCGCGCAAATAAAATATATGCAAGCCATATTTTATATGCATAGTGCTCACTGCGCGCAAGATTATTACTGATTTATTTAATAAGTAACTGCGTTAACAGCGCAAAAACATGTGCGCAGATGAATTGATAAAGCGTTTTTAAAATTGAAAGTTATTTTTCGTTAAAAGCTAGTCTTCTGCAAGCGATGCTAGCGCCTATACCGAAAGTATACCAAAAATATTCAAGGTAAAAAATTTCTAAGCTATTTCTTAAGTATGGTAGGTTATTAAGTAGAAGAGACAACTTTGCTAACAAACAAAACCATTGAAGCTATACGATGAAGTCGAGCTCTAACATTTACTTTGTTGATCGAACTCATTGATCCACAGTTTGTTGCATCAGACAAAGGTACCGACGCTCTGAAACTCTTAATTAATGAAGATAATGAAACTTGTTTCATACCAAAACCGGATTGCTCTATGGGAGATGTGAATTCAATCAGCGAAAGGCCAACGATATAAAATTTTCCTAAACTTTGTCTGCACGTCTTACCTTCTGCTGCTTGTGCTAACAATATTTACATATCTATAATACACTCTACAAAATTACTCGATTCTTATTGGACAAGAGGAGTACAATCACGGCTGTGTTTTCACTAGAAATGTTAACTTGCGTAAAATTCCTGGAGGTGTTTTAATGCGATGCCCACCTTTCAAGAATAACACTGTGATTGGCCCATTTATTTGGTAGGACAACGTAAACCATCTTTCTAGGTAGTTTAACTTTTCCTTATTTCCGATGTTATATTTAAGCTAGTTTAAATTGTCCTAGTGAAAACACAGCATGCAGTAGAGTCCTAATTTTTGCTCAATTTTTTGAGGGTATTATAAACAAAAAATCGCACAATCTTCTCGTACAATTCGGAATTTATAGATATTCGTGATGTTTTGGAAGTTCTCAAATATTGAACTCGCCTAAAGGCTCGTCCAATTTTGAAAACTTTCAAAACATCACTCGTACCTATAAATTTCGARTTGTACACGAGATCGTGCGATTTCCTATACGAATATGATACATTCGGGGCATAGCAAGCAACATGCAATGTGCGACATGCACAGGCCTAACAGGCAAGCCTCGCTGAAGAGCAAATCAATTACAAAAGTTAACCGGAACTTAAAGAATGTACAGCTTGAACAATACCAATGTTAGTGAAATCTCATGTGTGAATAACTTTTAAACTATAAACGAGGCTAAAAGGCTGTGCAAAGGAGTCTTCAAATACAGCGGCATATGCATCGAATGCGAAACTGGTGTATTGGACAGGGCAGAAAAACGGTTTTTGGCTTTACGTATTTAAGTTCAATATTTTGTAAACATGTTTTTTTGGAGCCAAATAGCAAAATATTAAATGCAACCAAAATTTATTGAATGCGTATTTGAGATATAAAACCGTGTACTTTGGGAGAGGTGATATTTTGATCAGCAGAAAAACTGACATTTTCGTGAATACTAATAAGTAGCCTTTACTCTAATTGGAAAAAATTTCGTCACAAGTTTCCAGCAGCAGTGACACAAATGAAACGCTTAAAAATTTGGAGCATTAAACTCAGTTAAATAAAAAAATTGTGAGTAGGGGACTAGTCGTTTTTCTGCCCTGTCGGTGTATATTTGTCACAACTTAAAATTATAGCGTGTGTTATCAGCAACCTTACGAACTCATGGTGCATAGATGGTACGTGAAACACTGGTTAATGTTGCTAATATGAAGCTGGAGTAAYGACTTGACCTTAACACTGAGAAGCCCTCTGTATAGAGCCGCGCCTGAACGAACAAGTTTTTTTTAAAGAGTAAAATGTTTTTGTTCACTTTTCTCAGATCATTAGCTTTTCTCCAGTATGCAATCACATGATTTTTGATGTTATGTCTTCAACATGTTTGTAACAGTTAGAAAGACGAAGATGTTTACTGAGTTGCGATCCCTGGGAGTAGGTTCTCCCACACTTTTCACAGATAAATGGCTTTTCTCCAGTATGCGTACGAATGTGATTATTCAGTGTGGTAGCGCCAGAAAACGATCGAAAGCAATACCCGCACTTGAAAGGCTTCTCGTTACAATGACCACTAGCATGGACACGCAGATCATTGGGATTCGCGAATGCAACCCCACAAAACCCGCACTGAAAGGGCTTATTAGGAGAGCGTGTGCAAATGTGAATCTGCAGCACAGATTTCTGAGCGAAGAYTTTGTCGCATTGACCRCAGCGAAACACGCCCAACCCTGGATCTTCTTCATTGTGATCTTYTGTCGTYGCCTCCGCTACACYAACATTGCCGCCAGAAAATTCCTTTCYTTGAGAARCGTTACAATTATTTTGCACTGTTGCGTCTTCAACTGAATTCATAGTTTGTATTTTTTTAGGCCTGGTTTCGGAATCAAGAATGAGATCCAACGATGTCTCGCGCAGGCGCTTTAGAGAAGACATGATTTCTTCAYCATCGCTTGATATCATGACAACTGCGTCATCAATGTTTGCRGTAACTTCRTTGAACTCGGTTAACACGGAAGGTGGATTGCTTTGAATGTTACTAGAAGAACTATCGACGGGTAAACATGGACTTGGKTTTTGCGGGATTCCAGAAAAAGCCATTGAATCGTCTCTTGCGTCTGTCGGGATATTTGCGTTGATTTCTGCAAGAAAAATAAAATGGATTATYATACCTCACGAGTTATCGTCCAATCACATCTCTGTATTTTATTCACACGGGGATCCATGACTTTGCGATATTGGGCAGCAACTTATTATACTGCTAAAAAACCTATTGTAAACCTATTGCACTAGTACTATAGTAGTCTTTTTATTGCAAAACTTATTTGTTCGATATAAAGGCTGGTTTAGACGGTACGATTTTTGCCTACAACTATCGTATACAACACGCTCGCGTCTGTCGTAGGCGAGTTGTAGGCTTGATTTACACGCTACGACTCAAGTTGTTGGGTGGCGTGAGCGTGTTGTATAAGATAGTTGTAGGCGAAAATCGTGCCGTCTAAACCGACCTTAATAAACTACCTAGGATTCATTCATTAAAAAAAATAAATAAATAAGAAGGATTCATGGTTGTGTTTGTTGCGGCCCATTTTAGACTCACATTAAAGTAGTCGAAATGTTAATAATGAAATAATATTTAAGGGAATGACAAGTAATCTGAAATGGGAAAGCGTTACGCCCAAGATTTATCTAACCAAGCACAGCGCGCAAAATAAGTACTGTTCTTGATGATAATTAGATATATGGAGACAAATCGGAAGTTGACACGACACATGTTGGTCGAGTGCTTTAGCTTATTCCTGCCTGCAGATTCCTATATGCTTCCCCTAAAAGAACGTATTGGTTTAAAAGAAGAAAACGCACAAAAAAAACCAACGTTGAAAAAGACAGGGTCATCACCAAACACAGATTATGAGAGTGGGTTGGGATTGTTACAAAGCACAAGTTGTGCTCTTGTGCTCACAGATTATGAGAGTGGGTTGGAAGGGTTACAAAGCACAAGTTGTGCTCTTGTGCTCACAGATTATGAGAGTGGGTTGGGAGGGTTACAAAGCACAAGTTGTGCTCTTGTGCTCACAGATTATGAGAGTGGGTTGGGAGGGTTACAAAGCACGAGTTATGCTCTTGACCGATTCCGTGCGAAGAGTGGTAGATAATTTATGCAGAGGGTATTTGTGGACGAATCCACAGACAGGTATAATAACAATGGATTGTATTGATAGTATAATATATGCAGATAACTTTGAATAGTTATTACCTTCTGTTCCCATGTCTCCCAAGTCTTTATACTCYAAWGGGATTCCCATGAAGTGCGGGTAGATTTCATCGTACCAGACCAGGAGTTCTGTACCCGGGGGTATTTCTTTAAAAGCCCGGTAGTAAATGTTGCCACAGTACTGGAAGGCGTACAGGTTTTGTTCTGTGCTGTTACGAGCACAGCTTATGAACCTCATCCAACTGGATGAGTCTTCRTCGCTTCCATCCAGATAAAACGAAAGCTCTCCTTCGTGAAAAACCTGAAGAARTATAGCGTCTTTAGTTTCGTGTAGCATAAGCTGAATGGAGGCACAATGGTTCAAGCAATGACAAGAATTTTAGCCGAACCAGTGGCTTAACCCAACCCATACCCAACCCAACCCGACACRACACATCACGCCCAGATGAAATTATCAAAGCCAAACTCAAAACATTACTCATTACTCGTTCTTTTGTAATCTAAATCTAGCTTCAAATCCATACCAACTAAGCCATCTCAATCACTTGAATAATTTCAATCCAATACAACACATACCAATCCAATTCAACTCAACTTATCCCAACCCAACCACTAGCTGAGACTGTATTTGTCCTGGTTTCTGATTAGTTCAAATTCAGTTTCTTGACCATGCTTGTTAATAGCCAACTGGTTTGCCTCCTTGCCAGTTGTGATTTTTAAAACAATTTATGTTTTTTTGATTATTTCTTCATTTCAGTTTCATTTTAGTGTCCTCGATTAGTTGTGTAAACTAAATACATTGACACTTAGATAAAGCTATTTATTTTTGCTCAATCCAACCCATTTCAATTTCCAACCCAACCCAATCCAATCCGAACCAACCCAATCCATGTTAACACATTCTAACCCATCCTAAGCCATCCCAACCCAGATGTCCCAGACCACCCCATTTCAACGCAGAACTCGTCCTAACGCAGCAATTGTTCCCACTTCAGTTGATTTTTGTTAATCATGGGAATCAAGACATTGCAAAAGTATAATCATACCTCCCACATGTAGGAGCTTTCTTTCCCAAACCAAGTACGACCAGTCTTAACTCTTCTGCCCTCATAAGGACCTATCCATGTCCCAATAGGAATGTGTGTYTTGGCGCAGACTCCGTAAACCGCTCCGGGAAGACTGGAAATACAAAGCTGGACCTCTTTCGGGAAAGACTCGAGAGCGCGAGACAATTTCGGGATACGTTTCGGGTCAAGAGAATTCAGTCTAAGAGCACCCGTGTGTAATCCAGTGGGCGAGTGTTYGGGAGAATTCTTCTCTCTACCTAAAATATACAAATCATTTTTACCTTAATTATGTTAACTATTTCATTGATAATAACGAAATCATGAATGAAACGAAAAATCATGAATCCTCACTTACCTAAGGTGTTAGCTTGTTGAT
The DNA here is from genome assembly GCF_009602425.1 of Actinia tenebrosa. The sequence goes on from NW_022261571.1 coordinate 13,517, forward strand.
ATTCCATAACTTTCCGCTTCAGATCCTCAATTCTGATTGGTCGAACACTGGTCCTAGCGTATAGATATCGATGTAAGTCACCATAGGTGATCTGGGGTTTGATTAGAGCTGCTTCTTCTTGAAGAGAAGAACTCGCCATGTTTTGAGTTGTTTGAGTTAACGGCTTGTTTCTRCGTGAGAAAGAGGGAAAAGAATGACTTGATTTTGTCTGGTAAAAGGGGAGAAGAAACAATGGAGTGCTTGTTGTTAGAGTTTTGGAAAAAACTAGAAAGGAAGAAAAGTCTGAACTAAAGAATGAAAGAAGAAGGAAAGGAACTAAGGGGGGAAAAGCGAAGGAAGGAAGGAAGGAAGGAAGGAAGGAAGGAAGGAAGGAAGGAAGGAAGAAATACGGAAGGAAGTCTTAATTTTAGTAAAATAAACATATATTGATGCGAGGCTTGAGGTCACTGATAAATTCTCGGATGCTTAGCGTACGTATACTAGCGCTAGCTTTATTAGATATTCTGACTATCGCTCTACACTCTTTAAGAAATTCTATATTGAAAGAACCGACARAATTTCATAAAATTAAAAGCTAAAAAGCAAAACTGTATAAAAACTGAAAACCATAATTTTTTTAATTTGAAAACTAATGAAATAAGACGACGGTTCGTTGTCATCTCTACCACATCTCCAGGTCATTTAGAAACTAAATTAAATTGTCTTTTTAAGTTCAGTTCTATTTAAATTGTTTTTAGTACTTTTTTTAACAGTCTGAAGTCTATTAAATTCAGTTTTTGAAATTTCACGTCTTCTTTTAGGTTCCTTAGAGGAATCAACATCTATATCTACACCCCATGCAGGACCCCGACAAAAAAYTATTATAGCTGTCTTAGTTTGGTTTATGTCGAAAAAGCTGCTTTCCTTGCATGTTTGATSATAATCTAACCATAATCTACATCATATGGGAGGCACTAGCAATAAATATTATCAAAAAAACGTTTAAGACGTTCAAAAAGAACTTGTCTGCATTAAATGGAAGGTGTGAATCATAAATTTATAATTTTAGAATCAAAGACAGGCAATAAAGATAACAGTTTTGTCTTCCATATTGTCTATTAACCGAAGTTCCAAAAGCCGGAAGCCATTGAAGTGGTCAAAGAACCCAATAAAATGSACACTAAACGTAGAAGATAATTAAGTGCACAGCAAGGGTTCGAAGAAGCCATTTAAGTGCACACCAACCGGCAGAGAAGCCATTGAAGTGCAAGCTAACTTAAAACAATTTTAAGCCATTTTAACTTGAAATTAAGTTTCAAAAAAGCCGTTTGAGCGCAAAACAATTGGTTCCTCCTATATTACGATAACGATGAAGACTTTTATAGAACTCTTGTTTTACTATTGTATTATTTTTACCTCTTTTTGCGGCTGGAAGAAAACGGTAAAATCGTTAATTTTTTGCGAAATTTACGCATACGTTTTCAAATTTCAAGTGACGTGCCGATCACTTTACCAGTATCAATCTATAAATATAACGAAAAGTTGACTATTAAGAATTTGATGATCTATAAAATAAAGACAAGTATAAACTGACTGAATGTCCACCAAACCACCATGAATCAAAAACTAATTAATTACTCGATAAAGCAAATTAATAAATCATAGAAAAATTAGCCCTAGACTAACTATTGGAGGGCTTCATACTCTCTTAACTTGATTATCAGTTGGAAAACTTTTATAAATCGGGAAAAATATTTCTAACCAAAAATACCTGTTGAATGTGRCCAGGTTTTGCTTCTTGCTTGAACGCTTTTGAAGTTTTTAAAGTTTTGTCTGTTTTCGCCTTGCTTTTTTAAAGAAACAATCCTTGAGTCTATGTCCTGGATTCAGTTCAAGAAATTCAAAAAAAAAAAAAAACGTGTTCCAGGTTTTACGAGAGGCTAAAATTTTCACTGTGAAATGAAGGAGTATAAAAAGCACGCCTGAAGAGGTGCAGATTCATCTAAGAATAAAACAAAGCCCAAGTAAGCTCTATAAGACACACGGTGGTTCTTCATTTACAGAGATAACGACTTCATTAGCGCGCATTGATCAATGCGATACAATTAACGAAGCACCCCCAAAAATGTCAACCTCAAAATATAGTGATGATATTGCAATCTTATCAGTTTTTCTTATCTTTCACTGGTGTCGAGTTCTAAACCTCGCTGCCTTGTTCGGGAGAATAAGTTTTGGAAACGCTTAAATTGTGACAGTGAAGACACTTGAAAAAAGCTTAATCTGGCCGGCAGAAATTCCTAGTTTCTTCCTGTCCATCGTAGCAGTTTTTATCTTTGAGCTAATTCTTTTGTAAAGTTTTTAGAAGGAGAACGATCTCTGCGCTTGCAGACATTTGAGTATAAACTAGTTTTCGCTAAAACAAAACTCGTCTCTGGTCGAAATTTTTATGAAGTAAAATAACAGTACAATGTAAAAATGATTCATAACACAACAAAGTTTTTTTTAATTATACTTTTTGAGTTTGTCCCCTCGGGGCAATTAGAGAACAAAAACCTGTGTTACGCCTTTTTCAGCTTTCTAAGATTGTTTCTACTTCTATGGTATCTATAATAATTTCCGAGTTAAAACGATAACGACAATGGATGAAAGCCTTAATAAAGTGTGTAAACTAAACAACCGAATCACTAGCTACGACAACGGATTTCTGTGTTCCTTAAAGACTCCATTATAGACTGGAGCTGGACTACATGCACACATGATAAACCTGGATGGAAATTGTTGCTACAAATCTTGAACATATTTTTTTAATTCTTAGTACCAGACTTTATCCAGCAGAAAATACAGGATTTTTTCTATTTTTCATTTTGTATATTCTGTACTTCATAAATTTCATGATTTTTCAGTCCTCTTGCTGGGGGAAAATTTGATTTGAAATGCCACAGTTTGCTGTGTAATATTTATAAAAGTTGTGTTTTGTGTTCAGTCGAATGTATAAAAGTTTGAGTAAGTTTCCTCTAGATTTTTGATGTATGTTTTCGGCTAAAACGCGGAATTTATCAAATATATCAAAACGTTTGTTGCTAATTTTAAGCGAGCTTAAGGAAAGAGATGCTCATAGCTTATACAGAAGCAAGAAAATATCGGTGAAAGTTTAGATTGAATTTTCTAGCGCCTGTAAAAGTTGAAGTCTTGATGCCGATAATCAATGATCAAATCCATCCCGTCTTTCTAGCGCAATACGAGGTGTGAAAATTGCCGCCTTGAGCAGCTCTGCCAGACTCCTGCCTCATCATGATACAGCTGTAAAACGTGTGCCCAAGTAGAACTCTCTTCAATAAATGCCAGCATTACCGGATTACAAAGAAATGCCCTTATGATCACACACTAACACATCAGACAAAAACTAATAATAGTCCGGCATAAACAAGCGYATGTCAAAACGTCTTTTTTGCATAACTAAATCTTATTGTAAGCTGTGCAGATAAGGGGAACGTGAAAGAACCTCTGAGGTTACCCCCGGCCTTAAAAGTACATATACAGCTAACCAACACTATGGATGGATTGAAATGCCTCAAGTAATCTGATCGTGCCCTTAATGTAGGCTGAAAATTCCTGCCTATCAATTTATAAACAAATTAATTCAATGACCACAAAATATCGTTTTTTGTCTACTCACGAATTGCAAAATTAGGACGATTATTTCGTTTTTCTCTTCGAACCCCCYTTCTAAGAAGGTGGGGCTTTTTTGGCCCCCCCTTCCTAGCTAAGCCAGCTTTTAGATGCCAAACATTAGCGATTTTTACTCATGGAAGTCGAAATTACCAACTGCATTGTTTAACAACAGTCAGTGTGTTCCTTGGGTAGACATATGTATGTGGTTTGTACTAAAGATTAGAAATCAGCCCGCGTTTTACACCATCGTGAATGAACATTCAAGATAAACCTAATATTAGACAGATTATAATCTTCAAATGTTAAATTTCTTCTGACACGTATTTCTTATTTGTAAAAACTGCTGATGCTTCCCGACGTCTTTTATCGAGAATTCTTTTTTTCCCCTCACTAACAAAACTTGTTATTTTTTACAGCAAATTTTAGGTTCTGTTTTCGAGGGTTCTGTTCGCAACACGTGCCCAATGTATATTTAATTCTACAGTAAATATCAATGGAACACGAAACACGCGAAATCTGAAACATGTCGCGCGCACGCCTGAAAGCTCGGAGTATTTTTAGAACTGAATAGTTTAACTACTTTTTTTAGCTTTATAACAAAGCTTTCGTCTTCAATGTTTCTAAGAGGTGCAGTTGTTAATCATGCGTCWGTGGGGAAAGTGTTAACCTAGACCGTCCCATTCTGAGAATCTCCCTTGGCGTTAATGATCAATGGATTAGGGAAAAAAATTTCAAAAAGTTAAAAAAAATGGATGAAGAAAAGAAGAAAAGAAGATTCGTAACAAAGTGTAGTAAATCCTCTAAAATGAGGATGCCAATGAGATTAACCAATTGCCAGTTAACTACTAATACTTTAGACCAGCAATCGTCAGTTAACTGTTAATAGTTTTACAATCGCTGGCCAAAAAATTAACCAAAATAATGAAATATTAACTAACTATTAACTACTAATACTTTTTTTTTTTTTTTTTTTGTCAAGTAAATACTATTTCTTTGGTCAATTTTCAGTTATCTACTAACCCTATTGGCACCCTTTAAAATGTCTTAAAAGTTGTTTTAAAGTCAAGTATTTCCTTAAACTAATTAATAACGGGAAATACTGGACTTTTGTGTAAGCTAGACTGACTGACTAACTTCTAAGAATGTTTTATTGATTCATTCCTATATAAGCTAGCTGTATCAACAAAGACACTGTCTTTCATTTACTTACTTATTCAGCTGTCTTCCATAGCGAAATGACATTTTTCTAAGAGTTTTTGTGTCAAAAATTTAGTCGGCAAACAGACTTTACATCAGACATTGCCTTGAAAAAAAGTTTTAAAACAGATATCTTTGAGGTCTTAGTTTGTTTAATTGTGACTTTGAAATGATTTGAATACAAATGAATGTCTATCAAGAGTTGAAAGAGTAGCAAAATGAAATGGAAAAAGAAATAAAAAGAAACAAACAAACAAACAAAAAATTATCCATAATTAAAAGTAAAAAGAAAAAAATTTATATCGTCTTACTGACTGTCCTTATGGCTGTGACCCGAAGTAAAAATTATTGTAAGATCGACCTAATTTTATTACGACATATAAGTGTTTCTTATCTATATTCATCTTAACAATAACATAATTTCTAATTCCTGTATTTCACGGATAAACATAGCCTTGAGAATAACATGGAATCTTAGATTTGTCCATTTTTTAAATGACACTACTARAAAAGAAATATTTAAAAAAAGATATTTCTTAGTTATGACTTCATATTTTTAATGCATAGAATTTTTTGAGAATTCATAGCTAAAAAACAGCGCTGATAAATAGCGCTTACCGACGGATAAATCTTAATAATGGATAAGTTTATTGGATAAGAGCATCGAATTATAAGAGTTTCATTATCCACAGGTAGGAAAGAAACCTGCGGAAGATGAGTCGACGAGCAACTTTAATCCCGTGAATTGAATACCAAACTCGTATTAGTGATTTAGGATTTTTATCGGATTTAAAATTCTGTAAAAAAAATTTAAACCAAAGCAAAAAGATAATGATTATTCAAGATTAATAGTAAGGAATATTTATGAGTTAGATTTTAGCTTTAACGAAATAGCATCAAAGTATATACGAGTCTATCCAATCAACTGATGCTTCAATAAAATGCTTTATAAAATAACTGTTATGAATGTCGCGTTCTGATTGGTTT